>JABFPJ010002510.1:0-19288 GCA_022817425.1 Gryon sp. ZL-2020
GCGCGAACATCATAATTAGGCCGTAACGTTGGAGCGAGTCTACAGTAAAGTTCGAAGATAACAACCCGAACAGAACACTAAGTTTATAAAATGTCAAATAAACAAATAATAAACGTTTTGAATGTTCATTAAACGTCAATTTGATGTTTAAAGAAGTTTCTGTTCTGTACGGGAAAGTAATAATAATAATAATAATTATGATACAATATTATAATTGAAAACTAATATAAAGTAAACTTAAAAAATATAACTGCATTTCGAATATCCAAAATAATTTAAAAAACAATTTAAAAAATTATTTCATTTTCAAAGTAATTGTATTTCTAAACAAATTCGTATAAAGTGTTTAATTATTTTATTCCTAATGTTATATATTCATAAAATTTACGAATTTGATACAAAAGCAAATTTTAATTTAATTGAAACCTAAAATTATATCATGAAATCTGGAACTTTGAATTCTGAACTTACATAAATAGCTTTTGTGCTAAATAATTAATGCTCTTAGACATGAAAGTCTCAAAAATTAATTAGCAAGATATTTAAAATGGCGTGAATAAATGTTTTTACGTAAAAAACAATTCAGTGTAATCGTTTAAAATATATTTGTATTTCAACGTCGTGGAAGTATATGTGTTTTTATTCCATTTTAAATTCGCATTCAGAATGTTCTTTATTGCGTTGCTTTGCATAAAAGTTAGAGATAACTAACATATCTGGAGTTTACAATTACTAACTAAAATTGCTACAACTTTGTAATTATAGGAAACAAAACTTTTCACTGCTAACGTTTCAGCGATGTGAATATCGTGTATATTCGTGAATATGAATATCCTAACTGTGTGAAAGATAGTGAAATCATCGTTTGAAATTCAAAATTTCTAACTGTGAGAGCGAGAAAGAACGAAAGAGAAAAGGGGAAAAATGACTATATTATTATTATAAACACAATACTTGACTAAATCTATATTTATTTTAATAATCTATTCAAAAGATGTTGGAAAAGTTGGAAAATTTTAAATGTAAAAGAATTCATAAAAATCATTATAAATTTCTCATGAAATCTAAATAATATTTTAATCTTTTTAATCATTTTTAAGAAATAGTAACCATTTGTCTTTTTAATTGTAAATCGCTATATTGTTAGTTGACAAAGATATTGCAATTTTATATATAAATAACAATTTTTTTTCTCACCTTATATATTGGTATAATATCACATTTCTTTTTGAAGAGAAAAATCATTCTGTTATTTCAAAAATAAAAGTTTTGCTATCTTTTTAACTTAAGTATTAGTACATGTCAAACTTGGCAAAGATAAAAGAAATATAAAAAAGAATTATCTAAAAGCTATACATTAGCAAAGGTGACATATCAAAATTTATAGTACAAAACTTCTACATCTACCATAAAAAAAATGATTTAGTTATCTTTAATAAATTGTGATCGATATATCACTGAATAATATACAGCAAATTTTATTAGAATAATTAACATTCAGATTGTATTAAATAAATTATATCTTTCACCACAGTACGAAGTGAATGGCATTTTAAATATATTATTTTGAATAATTTGATTTAAAAAATTGGCACATTCATTCGTTCATCATAACATCAATATTATAATTTCATTACTTATCAATATATTAAGCTGATTATTTTGCCAATATAGTAAAACATTTTTTGTTTTACTATATTGTTTTACTATATTTACTATATTTATAAACATTGTTTAAATATTTCTAATTAACCTTTTATTTCCTCAACTTTCAAAAGTACTGGTACTTATCAAAATTGTAAAAGTCTCCTTTATTAAGCAAAATTATCCAGTAAAAAATGATGCATGAAAACATATAATTAGAATTCGTCACCAACGCGCAGTACTTATTCAATTAGTATCAACATTTTCAAAAGCGATGACATCAATCATTGCTTTTACCCTTGTTGCAGAACAGAAAGATTTTTAGATTCCTTACACCTATTCAGTGAAGAGAACGTGACATAAAAATACGTCCCACTTCAAAACACGCATTTAGCAACACGCTGCGTAATATAAAGGAAGCTTCATGCTCTTAAAAGCTTCTTTTCACTCAGTTTTACATGACCGAAATATATGTTGCGCTTGTGTTTTGACATACAGTGCATTTTAGCCAAAATATTGCTTCAAACAGAAAAAGATATTCGAAAACATGTAATTTCATGCAAAAATATACACAAAATGATATTTGAATGGAACATTCTCTTTGATGTTCTCTGCTAATAGAGAAATACAAAAAAATTTATATATTATTATGATTTTTTGAATAAAATGAACAAAATCAAAAAAATTGTTATTGTTCACATTTAACCAACATTATTTGTTCATGACTTATTCTTAAGTTTAATTAAGAAGTTTTGCATATTTTCGTATAAGTTTGAACTTGAAAAAGCATTGAAAATCAAAGATTAGAAATGAATAGGATTGAATGATTGTGACAATGAACTAAATTGCATTTTGATTATAAGTTAACGAAACACGTATAATTTCGATCAAATATGTTCACATATTCTCATACAATCTAATTATTACTGAACACCTTTGCACATATGATGCCCATTATTCAACGTATATCGAAGAGTATTCAATACATTTTGCATTGGTGCATATCGCATTACTGCAATCGATTTCACGTCTGTGTACAACGATGTTACTTGATAAAACGAAATGTGCTCCGGATTATCATCGGAAGTGCCACATGTTAAATATGTCACATTTATTTTACAATTTGCAAAAAGTTTACACACTTTACAGGCTTTTTCATAAATAATTCCTGAATTAAATACACTGTATATCATCAACACATGAAAATAATTGTATTGTATTGCATTTGAATAGTGTTATTAAAACATAAATTACAAATATGTTAAATATTTGATGTAGAATTTTTTAATTAAATAATTCATAATTTAAACTGTAAATATATTTATATCGTTTTACATTATTACGCGATATATTTTTCTATTTCAAATACTAAAACTTTTACTGTGTCTAAATGTTGATTGTTTTTGCATATATTTCACTAATATAATATAAATTTAATTTTTCTGCATTTCTCTTTAACATAAAAATAATGAACTGTTTAGTATATACTATTTTAAAATTGTTATACTTTTATCATGTTATATCATTCCCGTGGGTCAACATTACAAAAACAAGTTCATTGCTCTTTATATACTGCATAAACTGTTTTTAGAAAGCACCTAAATTTAATGGAGAGTATACTTCATCGAATTGTTTTTGAACTGTGTAATTTCAAAGTAAAGTGTTAACACGTACACGATATTATATTTATAAAAAAACTTTCATATGTAATCTTTACGATAAAGCAAAAAAAATGTATTTAAACAAAAAAATATGAAATACTGCATTTAAATAACACATACAGCATTTTCTAATTTGCAACAAGTATGAAAATTAGCTTACTCCCTCTCCCAACTACTTTTTAATTTATAAAAGAAATTTCAAATATTGTTTTCACCATTTTAAATTAAACTGTTCATTTTTTCATGAAAATATGTGAATTATTTAATCCCTTATCTTCATGAATCTTGAAAACGTGGCTATAATATACGGAAATATTGTTCGACATGGGAGAATTTCTTTAATTAAAAATTTGTTCCAATTAAATTTAATTAAGATCTGTACCTGTATTTTTTCGTCGAAAAGAACATGTCGTCACTACACATTTATTTATCGGAATATGACAAACATTTTATTCTTTTTTAATTCATTTTATAGGGACTGCACGTTGCAGAAGTGACGACGATGATCACGAATTGGACAGTGAGGCGGATTCTCTCAAACAGGGACCATACTTTGACGTTTCAGCTTCACGCAACGTGACAGCGTTAGTTGGAACGTTAGCTGTATTAAACTGTCGCATTCTTAATTTGGGCGACCGAACGGTACGTTTTATCAAAGTAAACCCTTAAAATTCAATAGATTATTGATCTTCATTTCTGACAACTTTGAGCAAACATTTTTGAACAAATTTTTTTTTACAAAATTCGCATTTCAATTTTAGTTTTACAAATTCATGGTATAAAATGTATTATTAATTCATATGATTCATTGTAATTTATCGAGTCTTATGCAAAATTATTATAAAATTAATCATATTGTTTCCAAAATATAAAATTAATATAAACGAGTACGATATTAATATAATCATCATATTAAATAAGAGTAAAAAAGAATATGATAATAATATAAGCAATATAATAATAAAATAATATAAATTTGATAATTTCTTTGTTAAAATTATCGAGTTTGAAAAATTGATATTTAGCACAAGTAAAACACAAATGTGAGAACTATTGCCAGGTTGATGCCAAACTAGTGGTGTAATATTAGTCTGGCAACAGTGTGACATTAGTCAGATATCAGTCTGGTATTAGAAAGGTAAGAATATGACGTGCGATTATCATACTGTCTCTCGCCATACTTGTGCCAGATATCGATTTTTGCGCCGGACCCATTGTCCTATTCATATACCAACCTAAAATAATAATTTGCTTTGTTCAATTTTCATTTTCTTATATGATAAATTTTAAGTTATCTTCAAAAATATACTTCCATATTTTGTATATACATTTGTAAACGTTACGTAAATAAAACTAACGATTCTTAGTTTTAAATTAATAAAATTTATTTATCTTGAAATAATTACAAACTCATTATAAATTCATAAAAATTTCTGTTGAATTAGTATTGTAGTAAAATATGCAATAAGTTTAAAAATGATGTTAATGGTATCCCAGCTGTATTTTTAAAATAAGAAAATCTATAATTACAAACTTTAATCCTTCCATAAAATCATTTCGATTTAAAGAAGTATGTATGTACATTTATTTTTGAAATAATATGTTTAAACTTCAATATATTATTTAAATTTAACATTGTACACTCTCATTCATACGCAATTTGACACGTCACATTAGTAATATTGATTTTCGGTCACGCAACTGACAACCTGATGTACACGTATCCAAAATTTCCGGCAAATGTAACTAATTTGCGGTAAGTGATAAACTTAAACTTTAACCATACGTACATTACTTCGATGATTTGCGCGATGTATTCATTTAGAATATTCAACAAAAGTATTAATCACTGATGGATATCAGCATTAAGTTAATTTAACATTAGGATTTTGAAATTGTGGTTTCAAATATAGAAACATATACAGATGCCACAGATAAAATTGTTATAACTAAATGATTACTAATTAAATACACAGATTTTTAGTTTTTGTTTAATGATGTTAATTTTGTTCTCCCTTTAAATTCTTCCAAACACTGAGAAAGTCGAATTTCCAAATTGTTTTCTTTAATAATTTAAATATAAAAGTTACTGTTGCGAAGATTGCTGAATAATTGTTGAAATTTTTTGCTTGTTAGGTATCGTGGGTAAGGCATCGAGACATACATTTGCTTACCGTTGGTATTGACACTTATACATCAGATGAACGGTTTGCGGCTTCTCATTCTCCTACAACAGAAGAATGGAGACTTCATGTAAAATCTCCACAACAACGGGACTCCGGATTATACGAGTGTCAAGTTTCAACAACTCCTCCAATGGGCCATACATTACATTTATCAGTAGTCGGTTGGTATTGGATTTATGCATATAAATACATTTTAATAACTACTTAACCAATCATTTGACTTATTTTGAATTAAAAATCCGTTTTGTATGTATATTCAGAAAATATACATACGAGACGCAATAAACCAAATATCAATAATTCATTCTAAAAAGCATATAATTCCCACAATGATTTTGAAAAAAAAACTGTTTGAAAGTTTGTAATTATATCGTACTTGTTTTATTATAATGGATTTCATAAACATCGTAATAATATCAACTCATTATATTCTACAATAAATTCAATTGAACAAAGTTTAGTATGTACTCTGTGCATGCAATCTGCACGTGTATTATAACAATTAAAACATTTGAATGATGTAAATTAGATACAATTTATTGAATGTATGTTACTCTTATTATACGATTACTTTTGTGTTAAGAGAACTTATTCTAAAAATGTTTCTCGATTACTAATTCAGACAACTGAAGAAAGATAATACAAAGTTTTTATTGTTGAATTAAATATTATTTTAAGTGTATCATTGCAAGTACAGAATTAATTAGCTTAACAATATTTATTTAACCCATTAAGCGTCGAATATGAAAGGAGTTAATTTTCTGGTAACTTTTTTGTGGATTCGTGTTCTCAATATCGAAATATACAAAATTTGTCCATAAAATTTGTTTCATGTTTTTTGCAATAACAATAGTATTTATTTATAAAAATTAAAAAATTATTGCAAAGCATATATTGAATTATATTCTACCTATTAGTCTCATTGGAAAAAATATTTAAATGTTTTAATCATAAAAATCATAAAAAAAAACTAAATTTTCAAACGTTGCGTAAACGCATTAACGGCGCTAAATGGGGTAAAATGCTTTTGATTGAAAGAATTGTGTTAGTTTATACATTATATTGTTTAAAATTAACAATATAAATACACATATAGTTTTATATTAATAGAAATGTTGGAGACATTTGAAACTGTGAAGATACTAGGTTGGTAACGTGGAAGGGGGTCATGAAGATGAAAGAAAGAGGGCGGGCAGTGTAGTTTTGGAACTGAAAGCGGAAGGATGTAAAGAAGAGAATATAAAAAATAAAGAAGTAAATGATTGAGAACGGTAGTTAGTTATTAGTTTCCAACATTTCAGAAGTGGGATTTGCCACAATATTCCCTCAAAGAGTCTCAGTTGGAGTTTTGAGGTGGTGATCAATTGGCTGCGAAATATAGCGTCGCGAAAAGACCTGTCGTATAAGTCGACGAGTAATCGTATTAAGATAGTTAAAGGAGGTAACAATGTAGGAGCGAGAATTTGAAAGGTTTCATCAGCAAATGAACGTGATTCCGCAATCAACACCTATGAGAGTGAATGCTGATGGAACATATTACCCATACCCAGCAGATTCGTTTATTCCATAAGGTTCGAGAAGATCCTCCATTTAGAAAGAAAATATGGCGGAAACAAATTTGATAGAGAAAACCAATATATCAACTTAAAATAAGGATCTCGATAATCAACGCGGAACATGTATCGATCAATGAAAATTCGATACCTCGAGAGAGTTTCCAAAATTTCTCGAAAATAAGTGTTAGACATCAGTCGCAGCTCGTGAATCAGAGTGAATATAGCCTTACGGGAAATAGAGTGCAATTAGACAATGACGACGCAATTCATGATGATGGTTACCAAGCGAACATACCACGAATGAGCGGAAGTAAGCACAATAGTGTCGGAAAGCAAGTTCGTTTTGAGTTCACTGACGGGCGTCGTGCAGATTATTAAAAGAAAAAGACATGCGTCAAGCAGCTATGACAAATTATGACACTGTTCTATCTCGTGAGGTTGAAGATCTTATGAGACTAGATGACAAAGATGAAAACGTATTATCACGATCTCAAAAAGCGATTGAGCCCGAAAAACAATATACTGCGACAAAATTGTCCGAGAATTATAATAGAAATTCTCAATTTCTCCGTGAAGACGCGTTTATTAGTGCAGATAGTGCATTTTTTTCCATCATCATTAGAGCATAAATCGGTACTGTTGAAATCAAATGCGGGAACATCGTCCGACGCCAAGTTAGGTTGTGAACGTCAAGAAAAAGACCCACGGCAAAACGCTCCATTAAGACCTTCAATAATGTATCATCAAGATTATCGGAGTGAAAGAGAAAACTCTGAATTGACGCAAATTTTGAGTATGTTAGCTCATCAAACTACACTATTAGCTGAAAAACAAGACAAACAGCGAATGGAGTATCATGCTATTCCGGATTTATCAAACATGATTCAAACGTTTGATGGCGAGAGAGGACCTTATGAAGCAAAAGTATGGCTTTCTCGACTGGAAGTTACAGCAAAAATACATCGTTGGCCTGAGGAATTTTTTTTCGAAACTGTAAGCTGTCATTTGAAGGGAGCAGCGAGGTCATGGTTCTTAAGTCGACGAGAAACAATGTACAATTAAAATCAACTTGAATTAGCATTCAAAAAAACATTTGTTCGAGAGATTAATCAGGATAAGGTATGGCAACGTATGAAACGACGACGACAAGGACAGGAAGAATCAGTACCAGCGTATTGCCCGGAGAAAGTGAGACTCGGTAGACCGTTAAATCTTAGTTTTAAAGAACTTAAAAAACATGTAGTATGGGCCTTCGATCTCAAGATATATTCTTACATGTGAGTACGGCACGTTACCAAGACGAAGACGAATTGTTTGAAAACTTAGTATCATTCGAACGTGTATCAAAGTCTAAGAAACAATTGTATTCGTCTAGCAGAAAACCTAATAACAGAAATTATTGGACGGTCGATAAAAATATAGCTGAATCTCGACAAAATCCAGTTCCAAAAATGCACGAAGATAATCAAGATTCCGCAGAACAAAAATTAGTGAAAACTGCCGAACAAACAACGTGTTATAAGTGCCGGGAGAAAAGACATTACGCAAGACAATGTACAAAACAAGTGGAAGTAATATGTTACAATTGCAACCAGAAGGGCCACATAGCTCGGAATTGTATTAAGCCTACACCATTGGGAGACGCACAAATTCAAGATATAAGTAATGGTGGTGATCCTACGCGCGTGAAATACCCAAAAAATGATCTGTTTAACGATCAATCGATAAAAGCCATTAAAGATTCCGGTAGTTCGGACTGTATTATCAAAGAGTCGGTAGTGAAAATGGCAGGCTGGCAAATAGTACCTCGATCTAGTAATCTGTGCGGATTTGCTGAACCGGGAACAATAGTGCGATCGCCGGGAATAGTGATTACCGATGTTTCAGTGGATGGTGTGCTGGCTCGCAACATAGTCTTGCGAATCATGCCAGATTATAATTACGAATTTGACGCAATCAGCGGACGTACATTCACCGAGCTTCCTTATCTGGTTTATCTTCGAGTAGATAATGAACTCATATTTTGACTGAAACACGAAGTGGATCTGGCATCCATTTTATATAATCCTAGTTCTGAATCGGCTACAGTAGCTGAGGAAGCAGTTCTTCGACCGGCAATGATTAATCTCATCGTACCAAATGTACCATTCCGTTAGGAATGATCAACCAAGGAGTAGACAGAAAACTGTTGATCGAGGATATCGTCTAAGGAGTGATAACTTATCAATCGAAAATGCACCGAGACTTCAACGGAGAGTAGAACCCGTCAAGGAGGACGGAATTGTAGACCCAACGGTTACGGTTAATCAAAAACTCGAATTATTGAAAATTCTTAATATTTATAGGTCGGGTATCGCTAAAAATATTTCCGAGTAAGGTTGTACTAGTTTACTTCGTATACCGGTCTTGCGTGTATTCAATCCTCGAGCGATGGAGACTCAACTGCACACTAACGCCAGTGCCGAAGGCCTAGGAGCGGTTTTGCTTCAAACTGATGATGAGAGAAGGCTGCACCTGGTCTACGCCATAAGTCTTCGAACATCTAGAGAGGAAAGTAGATATCATTCGAGCAAGCTCGAGTTGATGGCCGTCGCTTGGGCGGTGGACAGATTGCGGGTATTCTTGATTTCATTGAAATTCAAAATTTTTACAGACTGTCAGGCGCTCGTTTATTTGAATACATGCAAGACAAAAAATCCACAAGTTGCGCGATGGTCAACAACATTATCAGATTATAATTGTGAAATATATCACAGAAAAGGTGAAACCATGCGTCAAATGGATGCTTTATTGCGCCCATCCCGACTAAGCTGACGAATAATTGCTCTTGCATAATTTTTACAGTTGAAACCAAGGAGGAGAAAATTTTACTCCATCAGCGGAGTGAGAAGGGTCTTAAGAGAATAATAGGTATCTTGGAGAAACCGGAAAGAGTGCGGACGAAGACAGAGCGAGAATCGAGACGTATATTTTGATTGGAAGATTATTATATAAGAGAGAACACCGTAACAATCACGTGGTACATTTGTATGTCGGTATCCGTCATTTCCGTCATATCCGGATTACTATCCGTTATCATGACGGCGATAGTCATTTTGGCGTAGAGAAGACCCTGGCTCGCATTCGTCAACACTTTTTCTTTCCAAACATGCACGCGTACATCAGATGACATATCTCACGGTGTATTTTATGTATTCTCAACAAACGAAAAAGTGGTCGTCCAGACGGTAGTCTCCATCCAATCCTGCCGGTTAAACGGCCGTTTGATACTTTACATGTGGATCATCTTGGCTCCCTCTTAACGACAATACGTTTTTGTGCTTATAGAATTTGTAATTTTAGATCCCGTAAAGGACACGTCAACTGAGGCTACAGTTAAAAAAATTAAAACATGTGTCAAGACATACGGATTGCACGGTCGAATTATATCGTACTGCGGAACTTGTTTCACATCAGCCGCATTGAAAAAGTATTGTGCAGAAAACGGCATAGATCATATCTTGAACTCGAGTCGTCATTCTCAGGCGAACGGATTGGCACAACGCGTTAATCGAACTATATTACCACCAATGAGATCGAATCAGTCACAGAATATAAACATGTATTGGGATGAAAACTTGAAAAGTTTGGAACGCAATATTAGTAGTACTATTAACAAGACTACTGGACGTCCACATTTCCAAATTCTGTTTTGTTATGTTCCAAAATTTCGCGACGGCATTGACGGAATGAGGATCCGTCTCGAGTACAACAAGAAGCGCGTCAACGAATTTTAAACGCACAAAATGTATACAAAGACTATTATGACAGTCGCCCTAATTTAAATGTCACATACAATGTAGAAGATATAGTATATTTGAGCATAAATCCAGTGTCTACTGGCAAAAGTACGAAACTCCAATCACGTTTTAAGGGTCCATTTTGTGGTCCAAATTCTGCCGAGCGATACGTATGTCATGGAACCATTAGTCAAAACTCGAAAATATAAATCGGGATTGACAGCACACATTTTTATAAGTGAAACAAGTTGTTTTCATTTTGATTATTATTTTCCTTATACACAGATCTTACGACAGTTCATGTACAATCACAAGAAATTTAAATACTAATGTTCAATTTATATGTTTATTTAAAGTTTTTTTTAAGTTTTGTTTAAGAATATCGTTCATTTTATGTGTGTTTCGAATTACGGTTTAAGGGCCCAAACCGATGTCAAGATGCCCGAATGTTGGGAACAACATAAAGTCTAATTTTTATAGTGATAATTAATTAATATTAAACAATTTAATAAGTACATAATTAATTATTTATATTATTTATGAAGATGGATAGGTAAATATAAACTTATTCATTAATATGCAATATATTTATACAATTTAAAAAAAATCTCAGTTTAAAAATTTGAATTTTTGCTATAAAATTTTGAGTGTAAATTCTCGTTAGTATAAGTATCATTTACTATTAATATATGAAATTGTATTAAGTATTTTTAAATTCAAATTTATCTAATTTTATTTATTACTGAATTATTTATTTATTTGTATTTTTTAATTTAATTATAATATTATATGATTATTTCACTAAGTTAATTATAATTGATTGTTAATAATGAATACGTAATAATGTATAATTAATGTTGGATCACAATGTTGATACAACTGACGTTGTATCAACGTTGGCGTAACAGTGAATAAAACCATGGCCCAACGTTAGCATGCCGATATCTTACTTATAAAAAATTTAGTTAGTTAATGTTGGGTAACAATATCGGTTAAATGTCGATTAAAAACAGGCTATCAACGTTGGCAGACAGTTTTGCATCAACATTGGCAAAACAATCAATACAACATAACTCCAACGTTGTTATGCCAATGTCATTTGTTAACATAGTTACAGTCTTGGTTCAAATGTTAAATTGTTGTAATGCTGGCATTTTCCATATGGGATAATGTAAGGAGACAACGTTGTTAAAATGTCAATTGAAAATTGGCAATTAACATCGACTAACAATCTTGTATGAACATCGGCATGACGATGAATACAATCTTGGTCCAACGCTGGTAAGCCAGTAATTTAATTATGAAAAATTTAGTCAGTTAATATTGGGCTACAACGTCGGTCCAACGTCGGACAAAAACTGGCTATTAACGTTGGTTAACAATCCTGCTTTAACGCTGGCATAACGGTGAATACAACGTTGGTCCAACATTGATAAGCCAATGTCGGCAGCCGACATTGTTTCAACATTGGGTGGATTGTGAAATTGTTATAATGTTGGCATTTACCACATGGGTTGGTTAATTGGAAAAAAATTGGCAATTAATGAAGAAATTATGAATATGCATAAATACTGAAAATCAACTGTACGAGAACGCTTTATGTGTATACATAGAAAGTGTTTTCTAACTATAGTTAACTATATATGTAAATGACTATAGTTATTTACATTATTCTATAAATATTTCTTATATTATAAAATGATAAAAGTATAAAAGAAATTTATTTTATTTTACTGTCGCTTCTATCTGTGTTATTCAACTGTAATGTTTAGTTAAATCAATAACTTTTTAAATAAATGTTATAGTATCATCGTAACAACAATTAACAACCAATTAGTAAATTATTAGTAAAACAGTTCAAATGATTAAGCAAAGTTTTTATGCAGCACATTTAATTTTGTAATTAATTAACCATTAGTTAGTGAATGGTTTCAATTAAATTATTAGTTGCTACAACTATTGGAAAAAAACCTTATCTACTGTTATTAACGAATTAGTATTCTCAGCGCGATAATGAACAAAGCTGGATCAAAGAAACGTACATATTGCCAGTTGAAAGTTGATCAATAACTTCTTTCTTTGTTACTTTTAAGTTCTTAGTTTGAACATTTTCATGATTTCAATAGAAATTTATTATTCAAGAATTTATTTAAAAATCGTAGTGATTTTATAAAAATCTCCTTCATTATAAAATTGAAATTCAAATTCCATTTTAACAGCAACATTTAAAACATTGATCTGCTAATTATAAATATAAGTAGTACATTTCTTTACCAAATAGTAGAGAAATCATAGATAGCAACAAAGCAAAATTTAAGTGATATAACTCAATAAATGAACTGACATAATTCAACTATAATGAATAAGGTAATTTACTTCTAAGAAATATTGTATTTAAATTGGTAATATTTAATTATGCTTTACAGCCATGTAAGTTTCAAAAATGCTCACAAATATTTAAGGTTAAAGTAGTCTTGCCGAATCTCGCAACCAAAGGCACATATTTTACACTTGTATAGCGTGTGATTGGAATATTAAATAGCACTTTGATCTAGTAAGTTTTGAATAATTACTTGATGAATATAGTCATTTATAGGCATTAAAGTTTTTCAGAAGCACTTTGATATCATTATTAAATTCAAAACATACTTTGTGTAAAATTTAAAATGGGAATTTCAGTAGAAATTCACTTTTTGTCTACATTGATTATAATTTTGGTTAAAAATGTAAAATCAATAAATCACAATGATGGGATAAAAATAATATGTTTACAGTAAAAGCAGTAGTTATAGCTCCCAATATCAGATCATGTGATATTTTTAACTCATATCTTAGAGCTTGTTGATCTGACTCTTATTCATTTGTGTCCACATTTTCTTATTCAAAGAAAATGTTGAGGGTTTTTCGGTCAAGGCATTTATATTTCGCGTGTAGTAGGTGCTTTTCAGTGTATTTGATTCTACACGCAATAAATCCATTGGTGCAAATTTTAACTAGTTACATGAACCGGATCTTATTTCTTTCAAATCCAATTTAGCTGCATGGTTTTTCTTAGAACCCATAATAACACAATCGTTACTAATCAGAAATGAGCTTCACAAATGAGTGCAATGATCATCTTCAAGATGGTTATACCATCAGAGTAAATAATGGAATTCGACTTTGAGTGTAATAAGATTTTTATATCATTTTGCGTAATTTTTCGTTTTGTATATTAAATTATGTTAACATTAATGAATATATTTTACATAGTTTTATTTGATTAATAATAACAATCACTATTCTTAAAGTTTTATTAGATAAGAAATTCCTTTTTGGGCTTTTACAACTTTTTTATAGGTTCATGAAAATAATATGGATTTGAATTTGAATGGCTTACACCACTGAAATATTCCATTAATAGGTTAGTTGACCTATGTTCATTCATTAGTTTCTAAAGGAAACTATAGATTTTGCTAATAATGGTTGACACTTCGTCTTAAGTTGGATTGATAATTATGATTTATTCGATGACTTAATATTACAGATCTCGTATTTATCTAGAAATGATTTCGAATTTCACTGTAAAATTATAGTTATCATAAATAGAATATCAAGTATTATAATTAAATCATTATCATTAACCGTAAAAAAATGAAAAAATATCCTATAAATAAACATAATAAGTAGAAATTATAAAAAAAGTAACATGAATGAAATTGTAATTTGAAAGCAGAAATGTCTTTCCGTGTGCACATATTGGTCGCCAATTTAGGTATTATCGAACATCAATACTTGAATAGAAACTAGTTAACCTGAAGTCCAACTGATGAGTCCTTTGTGTGCTTAGAAAGTCTACTTAACAGCAGTTATACTACTTGAGCAATCACTCTCACTTAGAAAATTAGAAGAATTACTTATTATAATTTTTGCATTAAATCATTTAATAAATATTATAAAATATCTAAATATTTATTTTCAAATTGTGTATATTGTTGAAAATGTCACAATTCCAAGTTATTTAGTTTTACAATTAAAATGTTTTGTCAGTTTTGTCCAGATTGTTTATTAATCTTATTCATATTAATAACACTGCAATTCTGAACAAACTTTTAAAATAATCCGATTTACAGTTATTCGAGTTATACAAGTTTTACTAAGTATATAACCAAACAATTTGTATTAAAACAACCACAACACATATTCAACAAATTGTTGAATTTAAGTTGTTATCAAAATGCACAAAGCTTTATTCCTTATTTCTTAAGAAGAATATTTAATCTTATCTGCGCCACAGCAACGAGTTGAAATACAAAAGAACGAGTGAGTGACAAAATATAATTTTGTGTGAGTGAGTGACAAAATATAACTTTTAAGTTTGAAGTAAATTCTTACTTACATAAAAAATACAATTTAGAAAATATAACAAATAAATTTTTATTTAAAAATTGTCTTATTTGAACTTTTTTTTATTTTTAGTATTGCAATAGTTGCTTTATAAAAGTAAAGTGTGTTGAACTGTAAGTTAATAGTCTGAAAATGCAATGAGATTCCTTTCCTAAAATGCATTATAGCTGAAATATAACAGACGATATAACTAAAAATTGTCATAATAGACTTTTCATTATGTTTTCGTATTTATGTTATAGTGTAAAATAACGTTTTGATAACAAAAAAAGAAATCCTATCGTTCGATATATATGATCATATTTATTTAAATATAATTGTATACAGAATTGCTTATAAACATTTTGATTGCATAATTATTTAATTGAATAATTTAGATATTCAATTGTATATACAAAAGTTAATTTCAGAATAATAATTTGTGACATTAAATAAATTATATATAATGTATACTATAATAATTTTCATATTGACTCATAAATAATGCGACATACAAAATTCTAAAAATAAAGTTTTCATTTACATATTAATTTGTATTCTGAATATCTTGTATTAATAAAATAATTTGTTCAAATATTACGTTTAAATAACTTTTTAAACACTTTTTTAGTAAATCTATTCATTTTATTTATAGTATTCTTAATTTTATTTATGATTCAGGTAATTCTATTTTTATTCAACATTATACAAAGCACTTATAGAAAAATTAAACTGCTAATTACATTATACAATAGACTTCAAACGATTACATGATTCAGTTCATTTCTGTATTTTTACCATACAAGCTTACAGTTATTTTGAAATAAATTTACTTTCTACAGTCATTCTTAATCAAAACATTATTCAAGACTACACTTGATAATAAGGTCTTGTCTCGTACGTTTCCGTAAAGTTAATTCTGAAAAGGATTTTTCTTTTCTTTACCTAATTTCCATATTTTAACGTTATAAAACATTAAAAATTTTATCTAAATTATTTTAAATGAATTTTTTGGTTCAAAAGAAAAAAAGCTTTGGCCAAATTCAAAGTAAGTTTTATCAAATTACGTTAGCTATCAGTATACAATATCAAAACGTGTGACACAAGGAATATTAATCATTTTATCTCAAAAGTATAATACAAGGAATTTCACATACATATAAAATATATAAACATTAAAATTTGTTACTTTTTTGCATTTACATATATTTCGTTTCGATATCATCATTCCATTTTTAGCAACGAATAAATTATCTTGAAAAATATTGTGAATAAAAAAAAGTATTAACCGTTATATGATTTTATTTCGACAAGCTATTGAAATTTGTTTTTATATTATAGTATAAAACGTATCCATTGTGTGAACTATTGAAGTTTTGCCTGTATTTGTTTAGAGTATGAATTTTTATCCTGCTGAGTAATTTCGTGTGTTTTAAATAAAAATCATTTTTTTAACTAATGTTCCATATTTACGTACATTCATTGTTTAGGGATTGACAAATATTAACAATGTACTTTAATACAAAAAAAATATGTTTAATAACACTCTCTAAATTTGAAAAAGTGAAAATTCACTTTTTTGGGTACATATTCACTGTTTTGAAAAGTTATAGTTCTGGTTCACTGAAAAAGTGAATATTCACTTATTGAAAAAGTCAGAAATAACTTATTTAGAAAAAGTGAATTTTAACTTATTGAAAGAGTTAATTAAAGAGTTGAAAAATTATTTATTATTAAAATAATGTTCTTTTATTATATTATTCATATATTATAATTACATTATTTTTTTCTACTTTCTTTCATATTATATCATTAAAATCTGAGTTAAAAAAATTTTATTTCTCCGAGAATCGAACTCAAGTCTCCAAGGTGATAGGCCGATGTCTTCTCCACCATACCAGTCTATCACTTAAAATATGAAACTTAATTGAGAAATGCACTCCTAGCTTATGAAAAAGTAGTTTTCCACTTTTTGGAAAAGTGAATTTTCTTTCACTTACTTTTTTGGAAGTGAAAAATTTTTTCACTTATGAATAAGTGCAAATGTTTACTTTTTTGAAGTGAAAAAATGTTTCACTCAGCAAATAAGTGAAATTTTCACTCATTCAAATTTAGAGAGCACACTCTCGAAATAGTATGATGAATTTTAATAATCATCATCCGCTTATTTTGTTTGCGTAAACATTTTAGTTAAATTTTTTTCAATAAACAGCCAAGTTTATTGGTATTTTAACATACAATACAATTTTGGAAAACTTACCAATAGACTGTGTTTGTATTAATATAAAATTATAAATGATATTAAAAGAGTAAATTTAAAATTATATCGTTACTTTTAACGTAACATATGTAAATATGATTCATAACAGAAATTGTAATGAAAATAGCTTATCTAGAAGCAAATCGTAAATTGGAAATAAAAATGATTTTCTGCGGAGCATTAAGTAAAACAACATTTAAAGCGTAATTATTGTGCAAATTAAAATTAATTCCCGTGATTTAGAATTCCTTAAAATGGACAATACAAAATTACTCTAATTATAGTTGAAAATCTCAGAAAATAAAACGTCTTCAATTAAGTGATATTAATGCAATTAATTACATCTATTTCGCAAACTACGTGAATAATTGCTAAACTACATAAACGGTAAATTAATCCAGCCTGTTAAATTAAATTTTGAAATACTCATTCAGTTTGTTCAAGAGTTATGTTGGTATGATAATAAATATATTAATAAGAATTATACGTAGTATGCTATTAAACTTAATACACTTAAGCTTATTCGTTAATATTGTTATTTCGTTCATTCATATTATTAAAAAACTTTAGCTTTTTAATAATATATAGAACTATAGCTACTAAAATAATTTTTTCTTTAATAATTTAGTCTCTACAAGTAATAAAAAACTTGTAGAAGTAAGTTTTGAAATGAATTTATAACTTTTCACAATTAAAAGTGCAAAAAGATATAAATGTTATTTCTTAGTATAATCTGTAATATGTTACAAAATAAATTGACTAATACAGCAGAAGAAAGTATTTCGGTATAACCGATATATTTATTCATTAACTATTCTAAATTCGCAGATAAATATGTATTGTTTTTAGCAACAAACTAGATATACCGATCTTTAATTCATCAACTACTATAATCAAAACATCACCTATAATTTTTGATAAATTAAATAACGATATATCTTCAAATATCTGTATTGCATATATTGTTTGCATGTTTCATATTATATATTCGCAATTCGATTACACTATGAGAAAAAATATATCAAAAATTACTACTTTAAATTGCTCTACACGGAAACGACGGGACAGTGGTGCCCAATGCACGGCGCGTTGAAATTCACTGCCTCAAATAGAAAATCTCTGCCGGACAACGAAAATCACTGTTTGGACAATAGTTTTCCTTCGTTCGCACATTTGCACTACAAAAACATGAGTCTCATTTTGAGACATTTTTGATGATTGAGACACCAAAAATGTCTCATTTATTCAATTTTAAGACGTTTTTTGCGTCTCAATCATTAAAAATGTCTCAAAATGAGACACTTGTGTTTGCAGTGTGAAGTCCCTGTTTTGGACAGTGACAATTCAAACAGATAAAATCAATGCCCGAGACATTGATTTTCACTGTCCAAACAGCGATTTTCACTGCCCGAACAGCGATTTTCACTGTCCAAGTAGCGATTTTCGCTGTCCAGACATCGACATTCACGCGCCCGCGCATTGATAATATACAAATAATAATGTTGTAGAATCGAAGGAATTGTTACTTATTTTAAAATTCTTTATTAGCCTAAAAATATCTAATTGTTTTGTAAAATGGATATCAGGAAAAGAATAATACAAATATTTATTTAATAGAAAAATGTATTTTTACTTGTATTTAAACATTACAATTTTCCTATATTTATTTACATATATATTATATCCAACGATTAGGCATATATCTTTTTCCAAATCATTATCAATACAAACGATTCGCGACACATAATATGATTCTAATTCTTTGACGTGAAATAGTATATTACTAAAATCCGTAACGTTAAATTAAAGAATGCAAAAATAACCTACCGTTGAAGTT
>JABFPJ010002511.1:0-19287 GCA_022817425.1 Gryon sp. ZL-2020
AAATTTTTCTATAATTCTAGTATTTTGAAAGTAAACAGATTTGTAATAATGTAAACAAAATATTTCTATGACAGCGCTGCTGTACAGTATAGTAATTTTTAATGTATTTTATTTTCCGTGTAAACTTCATTTTTATGAAATACAATAAAAGCCAATTCATATTATAAATAATTTTAACATTTCAGTGCTAAAGTTATATATTCAGTTTTTTATGCTGATTTTCATGAAATTGTAATCAAAATAACATAAAAATGAGATAATAAAAGTGAACAATTATAATTCTAAATTTGCATTGTTATTGACAATAAACATTTTTGAAATGCTTTTTTTGATATCGGGATACATTGAAAGTAATTTTATCAACTGCAATATTTACACATGCAGATAAAAATAAATATGTCGAAAGTCCAATATATGCATATCTTCTAATTTTATGTTTATATGGAACAAAGTTGTACATGAATATAATTTTAAGATGTGTCAATAATATTTTCATTTTTAGAATCGTTATGATTTGTATATACTTTAAATTGATACAAAGTGATTCACTTTAGTAAATAATATTGATTTTTAAACTATCTGACTTGCTTATGCATTTATAGATATTAAACACTGTTTCAAGTAACTTTTTCTTAATTAATTGTATTAGCTTTTGAATTAAATAACTTCTATTTGAATGGACGTATTATTCAATTTTAATCGATACGGTATAATACAGGAAGAAAACCGCACTCGCGTGTTACTAGTCTGTAACAATAAAGTTTTTTTTTTCTCTCAAATTTATGATTACCCAAGAATTACTATTTAATTGAAAATCAATCTCAGATTAATGTGTGATGCATTGAATTATAAGAAACAACTTTAAACATAATGAACATTTACGAGTTTTTATAATACGACAAAATTGAGTGTCATAATTCTGTATTATCAAACTATAATTAAATGAATGGAAGAGATGGATATGTCGACAGTTACGTACACCTAACGTACATTCAACTTAGCATGAATAACCGAGATTTGAGAATTAAGTGATGATGCGCTCGGATCGCAAAATGGTTGAGACGAGGAAAACGGATATACATAAACGCACGAGCAGACAATCCAATTTCAACACGTATATAGAAGATATTCTGATCATAGAATTGCAACCTATTCTATTTTAGTTATTGGCGGCAATTCGATTACTTTCGTTGTTTCAACGATTAGATAAACTCGGGATTGATTCATTGAATCTCAAATTTTTTTCGCGAAAATGCTTATGCATCTTAGAACAGTAGCTTTTCTTACTGCAGTGTATACAGGATTTTTTGCATTTACCTAAATTTGCAATTTAAATGCTCTACAGAAAATAATTTTGGAATTCATTGTTAAAGAGAATTTCATTAAAAAAAATCTGTGTCTGAAAATTATAACATTTATTGCATTAAGAAGATCAATATCGAATTGGATCTGAATGATGTATTTTGCAATGTTAAGTCTGTTGACACATTGAACGATATTGAAATTTCTCGAACAAAAAATACTTTTTCGTTGCGTTCAATTTGGTTGTGTTAAATTGTCTTTAATAAAAATAAAGCTATAAATCATTTTGTACTGCCGTCAAACGATACACAGAAGTGTTGAATCGATTTTGATATCAATGTTAAATGGTCGTTAAAATGAAGCGTTTCGAATTTTTAACGCGTGACTTTATTAAACTGAAACATTGATGATGATATTTTAATTAATTATTTTTAACTTTAATTCTAATCAAAAGTCATTAATTACGCTGCTTTGCATCTTTAAGTTATTTATTACTAATTTATTTTATATATATGTAGTAACAAATTTAATTTTACGAGGGAAAAATTTGTTTTGCATTGTAAATTAAGACGACGTTCAGTGGAAGTTTCATTTGCAGATGTAAATTGAGCATCGTGTCACTTTTTTGTATTTTGTTCACGTGAAAATACAATTTTGAAAAATGTAATATCAAAAACAGGTCGATGCAGCCGACGCAAATATCATTTGCCTGTTTAGAGTATATGCAGCTTACGAAACAACTCCAACTTCTCGTAACACGTGCTCCACTGTTATACATATATTTATAATGTGTGCATATATATATATATATTACAGACGATTCAACGAAAATCCTAAAAATTGTATATTTCAATCGATATATTTTGAAATCATAGAATGTAAAAAGAGCTTTTATGCGAAAACAAGTTGTAAATGTAATTTTGTTTAAATGCAGTATTACTATTATTATACTTTTAAAATACTTTTTTTTAAATTCCGATGATTTTACCGATAAAATAAAATCTGTTTGGATAAAAACGTTTCTGTAGACTTTTCAATAACTCAAATTTAAATGGAAAAAACACTTCAGTCAATATAAATATACGAAATTAAAATCATCAAAGGAATAATTTTTTAATTAAGTTTATATTTTTTAATTATTTCAAAAGTCAAATGATTATTATATAATCAAATGTATACAGAAATATGGATCTCAATTATTGACTGATATTTGATATCTTATAATTTGTATTATATATTCATTTTATTTATGAAATTCATCTTTTTAAGTGTACATTAAATTTCTCAGTACAAAATTAACAATATTTATATGCATATATATATATGAATTTACATATGTTCAGACAAGTCCTTCACACATGGACAACTATTCCAGTCGATCGTATTTCATTAAACAGCGTCCATTGAAATCTTTGTGGTTAGATTTTACACACATCCAAGCTTTCATGCATTTTGTTCACTTTTGTCCACTGAGCCCAATATTCGCAGCAGTTGACTACAAAATGCCATTGTATTGTGTATAAATAGTATGAATGTAATTTTCCTCCTTTTTGCACAGAAACTTTTCTGAATTATAGAATATCTATTGAGTACTTCATATCATTTGTTATAAGATTTATATAAGACATTTTCAATTTTGTCACTTTCATTCATATAACATCTATTTTAAATATTAAACATTTTAATATCCCTTAAAAAGATATTTATTAAATTAATATTGTTCAAGTATTTTTGTCAAAAATTATTAAACAGAAAGGATGTAATAAAATTAAAGTAATTTTAAAATCACTTCACAAACCACGACTAATAAACCATTTCTTAATATGTAATCAAAAGAAAATGGACGACAGAAAACTTGTGCGGTAAAATGAAGAGTACTTTTTCATCTTAATAGCATTTTTTGTTTACTGAAAAAAAAAAGAAAATGTTTGTCCGATATATTGTCGCAGTGTGAAAATAAGTCACAGAAGCGAAACTTTTAATTAAAGTTGACAGCGTTCAATGCTTGAATAGTTTTTAATAATTAATCATACTTTTAGATATTCAAACAATTTTCACGACACAAAAAATCTCCACCATATGTTGCGATTAATCAATTAAAACAATTCCGCGTTTTATTGGTATATGATAAATAAGTATAAACGGTTGTTGAAACATACTTATTGCAAATATTTAATGCACATTTTTTAGTAAACAGTGCAAATTATCTTTACATTATATTACAAGTGAGTGAAATTTAAATGCATTTTAACTGATTACGTTTCTCCATATTTTACCAAATTTTATTTTATTCGGAAAGGGAAATAACACAAATAAAAATTGCATTTTCGTGTATGTACTTTGTCGGCATGCGCCAATTTATAATTTTAAATTATTTTTTGGAATGATTGTTGTTATATTTTTATTATATTTTACACAAAATAATTTTACAAAAATGTACAGTATTTTATAAAATACTATATATATATTTATATAAATGAACATCTAGATTATATATATTTTGAACTTTTATCTAAAAGATTTTCATAAATCCTCTTTGAACATCGTTTTAGTGATCCGACTTTTGCATCGGAATTTTAGAGTTTTTGAGAGATTTGACTAAAATTCAGGGACAAATATTTTAGAAAGTGGGCTTTTTATGTCATAATATATAATAAAATTGTAAACATGCTAACCCGAGTGTAAAATACCATCATTTCAAAAGCTTTATGATGTACAATGCATACATTGTATTTTTTTATTTTAATATAGTAATGCTGCAAATGTAATATTACATATTAAAGATATTTCATATTATATTTTTTACATTATTCAATTGCAGTTTATTATTACATTTTTATCTATTATGCAAAATTAATGTTAAATCATTAGAAACCATTAATAATATTTTATACATTTTCACTTTTACAATATTTTAGAATAATTAATTCGTTCTTCGAAATTTTCTCATTTTATTGAAAACCGCACTATTCCTATAGATATGTAAAATTCAGAAAAACCTAGTTCTACAGTAGTCAAATTTAACGTTTAAACAAAAACGCGGCGATGAAATGAAAGCTGACGTAGCTCGACCATTTTATGAATATTGAATCAACGGATACTACAGACATCAATCAGTGAATAAAAAATTCAGGGGACCCGAAGGAAACGTAGATAACGAGGGTCCCCAGAGTTGAAGAAAGACGAACAAATGAAGATACATAAAATAGGTTAATTAAGTCATTGTATAGGTGGGGCATTGCAGTATCACATAATAATTCTTTAGCCTTAAAGACAAGATATTAATTTAATCGAGCTTTTAACATAATCAAATTCATATTTAAAGACTTGAAAGTTCTAAAATTGTCATGTTCCAATTCGAAGCCTATATATTTTTCTGTCATCTTTACACACTTATAATAATTCAAATTTATGTATACATATACGAATAAATAAATTTGAAAAAAATGAAGTTTACGATGACGCGAGAATAAATTTTTTTTATCAGCGAGACTTCTTATCACTTAATTCTGTTTACTTTTCCAAAATAAGTAAATTTGCATTTTATGGACTCAAATAAGTGCGACAGAAGGATTTAGTTAGCTAATCACGCTTTAATGAGTGTTTACAAGAATGGCGATAAATGAACTGCTAACTCACGGAATAATGAAGTTTTACTAGAATTTGTGAGACACAAATCTCTACTTCTTAAAGTATCTAGAAACTTGTCATTTTTATTTCAATATTAATGAATGTTTATTGTGATAATTGTCACATTGATCGTTTGTTAATTTATAATTGATACGTTATTCCATGGACGTACTTAAGTGCATGAATGTTGATATTAAACCGAGGATATTACATTATTTGACGAACCCTGCTGTTTGAAAATTTATTCATAAATATGCTAATTAAAATTTCTGATAATGTTTCGTAATTACTTTTTTATGCAAATCACAATGTACTACAAAGACAAAGAAATATTGACAGTGTCATTAGCTGCATTCGAACATTAATATTGATTATATTTGGAATAAAAAGTTGTAAACTTTGAAGCAATATTATATTCCAAACTGAAATTATGACAAAAGTTTTCTAATGACGCGATTTTCATTAAGTGGAGATTATTGAAGTATTCCAGGACACCAACTAACTAGTTCAAATTAATTGAAATAATACCACTAAATGAATCTCGTTTTATTTGTTTGTACGAATACAGTCCCATTATAAATTAATTGGGTTGTATCTATCAGGTTATTTACTTTTGTTTTAGTCAAATTGAATTTATATTCAGTCAATGGTATTAATTATTATCAATTTTATAAAAGTTTCATCATTTTCATCATATTTTTTATAAACTTTCTTCACAAGAATACAAATTTCATTAAAATAAATAACAACTTTTAATTCTCAACTGTTCATCTAATGGTTTGCGCTTGTTTGTTATGGTGATGATCATTACGCTACTCCCGTTCCGTAACATTAGTTAATTAATGTAAGTAAGAAAATCGAATGAATGAAAAGGATCATACTCTTCCGAAAGCACCACCTGATCTTTTGAAAGATACATAAAACTGTGTGGATAATCAGTTGAATAGTTGAACGTAAAGCTTGCGAGTTCGTCGTACCTTTAAGTTTTTCCATTAAGCATAAGTCGATCTTAAATGTTATCCTACGAGATTGAATGGAACGGAAGATCAGTTTCAATGGTTGATTCCAATTGGTATTTCTTATATTTTTTTTGCCTGAGGGGCTTTAAGGTGTTCCAGGATAAGTGTGGGAGGGCACGATATTGACTGGGAGGCGACGAGCCCGCACGCGGACGGTTCCCCACCGTGGTGGCACTTTCGTTCGCCTTCTACCGGGTCGAACCCCCCTCCCCCAATCCCCTACTGCGGCTTTTACGGAGCTTTCCCGCGCGAGTGGCGCCACCGCGCATCATCGCGGCGCCGCACGTCGTGCCGCTCTCATGCGTCTCCTATCGTTATCCTTGTTTCAGCTCGACGACTCTCTCGCTTTAATCGCGGAGAGTAGAGAGCAGGCGAATGATATTCGGGACGACGAATCATTGCTGTCTTCCACTTTGGCGAGTGCGACGAGGCTCGCGAAGACGCGCGAAGTACTGAGGTGACGCGCGCGACGCGCGTCACGGTTGGCACGCGTCTGGTGCCAAAGATGGTGTTCCTTTAGGGTTATAACCAGAGAGCTCTTCTCTTTTCCGCGGAGAAGAGAGCATTGCCGGCTGCGTTTCCGTGTATGCGCGCGCGCTCTTTCTGGGAGGTCGGTTCTCACGCACGGTGGAATCGGCGATTGTCAGTGCTGCCACGGAGCCACGGCAAAGTGGCGGTGGATAGCGAACGAGAGAGCCAAAATTATCCGACAAAAAGTAGAAGAAGTAGAAAGATAAGAGAAAGCGAGAGAGTTGAGAAAGGTGGAGTAACAATTAAGAGAGCAAATATGTGCGTGAGTGCTTCGGGTCACTCAAGATGACAGTGACAGTGCGGTGATCAGCGAGAGAGGATGGACGATCGCGTGTGTGATTATGCTGGCCTAACGCAAGGTCGCACCACGACACCATGAGGATCGCGACACTTGAGTCTCATTGACTCGAGTCCATCGGTCGGTCCAATATAACAACTTTGCCGTCCGATTTTGCCATCCTCTAAACACATCCCCGCAAACACGTTCACCAATTCTAGCCCTTGTCTGGCTGTCTATTTTCCTTGATTAGAAGCTACCAAGCAACCGCCCCCATGCAACATGCAGATGATCCTGGTTGCTGGCGGGTGAGTCCATCGTTTCTGTCTTGCCTTGCCTATAATTGTGTTAGCTGATTGCAAATCATTTCACATGATTTATTCTTGGCAAAGTATCCTTTTGCTTTTGGTACCGGGATTAGTTTTATCTCACAAAACCAATGAATTAAAGTTTTAGTTTTAGTAGGCGTTTCATTCATTCGTAAACCGGTTTCGACAAATTTGCATTTGTTCAACAAACATTGTCGGAGGATTTTGTTTAATTTAAAAGATTACGGTAACTGCTATTGCGGATTCAGCGTAAACCGCAGTTGACACAGACGAACGTCCTACTTAGGACCCAAATGCTGTGGCGACTAATCACGTGGCATTGGTATAATCAATCGATTCGATTGCCGTTTCTTGGGCTGGGATTCATATCAATATTATCCCCAGTTCAAAAGCAGATCACGCTCTTGCTAAAATCCCGTCACGCGGTGTAAGGGGATTACGGATTGTGACAACCACATTCATACCGATAATCCACAGTGGTTGGCCTCAAATCAACATGACTCGTCTAATTGGCCTTCCGTAACCAGAAACACCGTAACCGATCAGGTTATGTTGGTTGCGACGCTCGTTGTCGCGTGCATTCAACCCTTTTCCCGCGCTAACAGATCACTGACATGTTGAATGCTCTTTTTTTGGTTAATTAAAATTTCACTAGCTTACCGCGTTCTTAGTGCAAAACTTTTGACGTAAAATTTCGCATTTCTAAGAAAAGGATACACCTGACATTATGACGTTTGGACACATAAACTTGGCAGCATCAAGTGTGTAATTTTCGATGGATATATTAATGAACTCTCATGTTCTTATGAATGAGAAATTACACAGGTCATATGCAGACACTGCCGGATGCCTCAGTACACGCGTACCCAGCTACGGTTGACGTGCCGTGGATCGATTTTCCACGGTCGGTGTCCTTGAAAAGTGCACGTATAAAAAAAAAGGTATAACATATTAAATTTAGGCAAAAAACAACAAACAAGTATATTTAAATTTATCTTTAATTGGGTCAAAGATTGGGATACCGCACGATACTTTTGCTATCGGCAGTTGATTTCGATCGCGCTCAAAGACGGCTCAAAATTTAACTTCCGCTTTAATCGATAACCCCGTTTCTCGTTAGGTAAAAGCCATTTAGGCACTTCCCGTGTAATCGCATTCACAATTGTTTCGCCCGCTAACATTTGAAGGGTTACATATCAATCATAATCCCCATTTAATTATGATTCTTTTTCCACAACTGGCGCAATAATTGGGTCAGAAAAACAGCGCTATATTATCGTATAATGAACAAATACGCTTCTCGAGTGTACCATAATAATAAAAATATCTTTTTGCAACATGAAATCATTTCCAATTGCAATCATCATCAAAATATCATTGCGTTTTTAAATCGTCAGATATTTTTGATGTTTTAATGAATGAAAGGGTTAGGTAGAAAACTTGTTTTAGTTTGAGCCTTTTATAAATTGAATAATAATCTAGCATATGAAAGAAATGTACTAAATTTTTGTGTGAAAACGTAAGAAAACTTCAGAAAAATAAATCATATGTCGGTTTTATTTTATTTTATTTGTAAGATGATGTTGCTTCGTATTTAAATTTATTCATTCCAATGATAAATGCGAGAATGTGTAACTGCTTTTTCATCTATTTTATTTGCAGTTTGAATATTACTATGTTGTTGACTTTCGAAGTCTTGCCATTTGAAATCACTGAATACCGGCCAAATAAATGGCCTACCGTAAAAGCTTCTTGCAACAGTGATACTCAAAGTAAGAACACACGGACTTTACTTTTGCCTCGCAATTATCATTCACTGGAGAATGAAATAATTAACTGGAAAGAGTACTTATTAATTTGTTGGTTTCAAATGTAATTAAACGTCGTTGGCAAAATTAAATGATAGAAAGGGAAATAAATGTGTATGATAATTAAAATAGAACCATGATAATAAAATGTGTAATGCCGGATTTAATTTTGCTTTGTTTTTGTTTATTGAGACTTTGAAAATTATTAAATATAATGTTTAAATTCCACTTCTATATTGATACACTTTTTTGCGGTTCAAATGACGTAGTAGTTAATTTCCACGAAAATTTTGTGAAAAATTGCTGAAAATGGATATTCAATGTCCTCCTTTACATATAAATCTTACTTGTCTGCGTCTTTTATTATGAGATCTTCGAACGTAAAAATAAGTTGCCTGATTCATCAGCATTAGCAGCAAATACTCATTTATCATAATATAGCAATCTATTTATTTTTGCTAACTTTTTAAAGAACATTTTAAATATCGATACGTTTGTATGATAATTTTATTTCATCAGTTTACGTTATAATAATATAAAGGCCATTGATTAAAGTCGGAATCAGTATTAAGATATATTAGAAATACATCTGAAATTTCCGGAAGACAAAACTATATTAAAAAGTGCAATGTGATTTGATTCAAATTGTCGCGAAAAGAGATAATTTGTCATTATACCAATTTACAAAGTTACGTTTGAAACATTTGATTATAAAACTGAAACTTTTTTACAACTTTAAAACGTAATATTGTAAATTTCATTTTAAACCTAACCTTCCAAATATGTTGGCTTAAGAACTGAAATAATATGTTCATCGCAACTTGAATCAATATAATCTTTCGTATTCTTCTATGTGAGTGCAAATTAATATGATATTTATAATTAATATGATATTATAAGTTAACACTATTATAATACTGGTTGTTATACTAGCCATATTTCATTCTTGAGATTTTTTTTTGTCAACAAGACTTTATTGCTGTCGTAACGACGTAACTAAACGTAAGTTTAGTTGTCACTAGAACGAGAATTACTCGTTATCAGAATGATAACGAGACATTTTCTTTTCGCAATGAAAAATTCGTTGCCACAAGTAAACGTTTGTCTAACGTAGAAAATTTCATTATAATGAAATGTATGCATAATTGCTAAAATCAAAAAGCACGTAATCGATAATTATAATAGTATTCATATCTTTCAGATTTATACATTTTTAGCAAGGTATAAAGGATCATTCAGTTATGCACGTTCGCTGTCTTAATAATAGCTTTTACACACGAAAAAATTTATCTGGCATTGTCGACATTAATATCTGAGCAAAATTTCGTTCTGAAGTAGCATTAATCTTGTGTTTCACTTGATGGCTTTTATGTTCACAAAAAATACACAAATGAACGAATTTATGAAAATTACGTTTAAAGAAATGTAATATTATATTTTTTTGGAAAAATGCAAATATACTGACCGTTTAAGAAAAGTTTAATGATAATATATTGATGTTCAACTAATATTATATTTAATATTAAAAACTATTGACGACTTTAACATTTATTTTAAAAAGTGTCAATATTCTTTTAAAGTTTTATTTTTTACAGCAACCATTATAGCACATGATTTTTATATTTCTCCTTTTAAATCTTACATTAATTATAGAAATAGAAAATGTTGTTTAAATTCAATATTGTAATACCCCTAGTAAGAATTGATCAGGCTGTAATATGGATGTAACGCAGATAATTGATATGCGTTATTCTCTGCGTTACATCCATATTACAGCCCAATCAATTTTTACTAGGAACATTCTATGTTAATGTAACTTTGTTTATAAGAAATTAGTTAACATATTCATTCGCATACTATCAATAATATCCCATAATAATTATCTGTAAATAAAAACACAAACATGACATTTTCTCAATTTTCTTCAATCATTTCTTTAATATAACATTTCAAATACACTAAGAATACTTAAAAAGTATACAAATTTTAAATCCTTGAAAGTAAAATTCAGGATTCTGTTTCTGTTATTACTGTGCACATTGACTTTGGATAATATGAAATCACTCTGATGGCCTCATCATACTGAAAAGAGCTTTTTACGCCTGGGTGTGCAGTTTTAACGCCTCGTAAGCGGCTTAGTTAATCTTGAGGAGCGAGGTAACGGACTGCTTATTGTCGTTTTCCGGTCACATATTTTCTTAGTAAATCGACATTGACAATAGAAGGTATTTCAAGATGCAAGTGCAAGCGGCCTCTTCTGCATTGACTTTTGTTTATAAATAGGCAGGATTTGAAGTTGGTGCTTTCACTAAAACGGCATACAGCTTTTTTCCACTTCACCTTGCACAAACTGTCATAATTATTTCGCATCTAATCACCTGTTGCTCTTCTTTCGTACAAGTTTTTTGTACGAATAAAACCAAACTACGATTAAAGTAAACTGTAATTGATATATTCAAGGGTCAGATATTTTAGTTAAAAATCAAAGAAAAGTTAATGTAATTTTATATATCAATTACATGCCCACTATGTATTATAATCATTTATTATTATATACAAATATACGAAGCAAAGACTTTAGATTGAAATGTTAGACGTTATTATTTGTACTTTATTGTTATAACAAAAGTGCTTATTAGATATACATTTGATGCAGTCCCGACAATGCAGATTGACATAAAAATGCCGCGATATTACATAACGCTTGAAACTTTCATATCATGTCATATTATGCTTGCAACAATTTGTTTGAATACGTTTGTTTGCAGGTTGCATTTCGATGCAATTATAGAAACATTCGATTCTACAATTACTTTTAATTGCTACTTAAGAAAATCTTGTTTCCCTGTTTCACGGAGAAGACTATAAAATTCGTAACGTAAAACCGTTAATTAAGAAGTAACAAATTAATCAAATGTCGTGCTTTCTTTGCTCAAATAATATGTCTAATTGGCGTATAATGCTTCGTGATTTATAACATTCTAACTTTAATTATCGAGTTAAATAAATGCAACTTTAAATGAATGTAATCAAAACATTTAATTCAAAAATTGTTTAAATACTTTTAGATTTTATAACAATTTAAAGATAGTAATTGCGTTAAATACAGAAGAGATGGTGTTTATCTTTAATTTGTCGACAAAAAAGAAGAACGCTGTTTAGACAATTTTCACGTTAAAAGTAATTTGTAAGGAAATAAGTGCTTAAGTTTAAACTATTTTGCGGTAAAATTATATTGAAAGTTACTACAATTTGAACAATTTAACAGTAGAAGGTAGTTAAGAGAAGAAAGTTTATAAACTGTTGACATAAAGCTAAAGATTGGACTAGATTTGATTATTCACTGGCGACCTAAAATTGGACTGTTTGTGAAATTAAATTTTTAACATTGATATTATTCTTGTTCACATATTTCAAGTATTAAACCTCACATTCATCCTAAAGCTATAGATTTTAATGTTTTTTTTTTGTCAAACTAAAGACATTTGAGTCTTTCGTTTGACTAATATGAAGTTGTAGTGCAAGTACAAAGAATAACGAAACAGATGCTTTTACTCTAATCATAGTCATGATCGAATTTGTTTCTATATAAACACTTTGAAGATAAACCTGTATAATATCTGGAAACAGCTCATTATCTATTTATAATATTCTGGCGTTTTAGCAGAAAAGAGAAATAATTTGAGTAGAGAAAATAATAGCAATTTTATGAAATACTTTTAGGAAAATGTTCACTTTGTCTTTGGCACAGTGAGTACATTACATGAACTATTGCGGATTTTTCAACATAGTTGATAATGATTTACATAGTTAATTTTTCTTCTCTTTCTTTTTACCAATTGATTTTTTTATGTATATCAGTAGGTGAATGTTTCTCCTGTTGAATAAATAATCATTTACGTTATGTAGCATTTGTTGGATGGCGCTGTAACGAAAATTTCTTGCAAAATTGAATAACATGCAAATGACGAAAAGTTGGTGTTTGTATTGTTACGCGAAAGTAGATCATTGAATTTGGCTGCAATTACTGCGGTTAGGTGATTTGACTTATCGGGACATACAGATAACTTCGTTTGGCAAGTCGAATATCTAGGAGTTGCCAGTTGCTGCGAATCCAGTCTTCCAAGCTATCGCTTTTGCCGTCCAAGTGTTCTGCATCGTGGCTCTTGTGGTTTATGCGACCCACGTTGACGTCGAACAGACTCGCCAATTCTAAGCTCTATGGTTTTCGTGGTGTTGCTTAACAGACGTCATCATTATTTTTGCCGTTTAAAAGAAACCATTAGCAAAACAGAACCAAACATTGCGTTTCTTACAAGTGCTCACTTGTTTCAACAAATCTGATTTACGTGTACGATATTTTACAATTCTTACCGTGCTTCAATTAAAGATTATTTTTATTATGTTATTAGTTTTATAAAAGATTATAAACAAACTTTGAAACAAGTGTTTTTTGATGTTTTATTATTACGTGTAGTATTGTAAATTGTACTTTTGCTTTGAAGATGTGAATAAATTCGGGTAAAAAAATAATTTTTATTTCAAATAGCGATATTAAATTTTTAATAAATGTTGGAAGCTGGTTTTACGAAGTCGCGGTTAAAGGAGATGTTCTGACATTTCATCTATAATGCACAGATGTTGTGTTATATTTGTAATTTGAAAGCAGAATTTTAGTTTTATCAATTATGAAATATAAAGCAAAATATCAAATTCAATTTTAATTTAGTACATTAAAATGGTTACAGTAATATTTAATTGAAATATAGATTAGTATCAGCATTTTGAAAATATTTTAATCGATTCGAAGAATGTTCTTATTTGGACTATCTGAAAATACTTTGCATATTAGTTTAGGGAAACTGTTATTCTGGGATGTACTCATCATTGAAATGTGTTAATTATTGAATTTTTTTTAATAATATATGAGGCCTCAACATATTGAAGCACATTTTCGTAAACTTAAATAGCAAAACTATTTCAAAGTTTTTGTATTTCTTGAAGATAATATTTATTAATGTATTTTCCTTGCATTAAGAACAAGGTTTCATTGAAGTGCAGTTACGAAATTATCACATTAAAGACGAAGATTATTACACTTTCGATGTTGCTAAAATTCGCTCTAAATCTAACAGCAAAATGTAGAAAATCTCTTGCAATATAATTTGTGACATTAAATTATTTATTTTAAACAGATATGTATATGTAAATAAAATGATATATTGTTTAAAAATGACATTTGTTATTACATTATTATACTATATATTTTATGTAGATTCACTTATGATTTGTTCAGGTCGTTAGATCAATAAAAAAGTAAAAATATGATTTTTATTATTACGTCAATAGTATCTTGTGCAACTAGTGCAGAAAATAAGTGTGAACGAGTGAGAGGTTGACAGTGCGAGCTTGAAGGCAACTGTCTGTCATCGCCCGAGTTGATAATCTTTTTCTATACATATTGCACACAATAGTTTTCATGACAAGTGTATAAAAAGTACTTATTTTTATTCAGCTTTCACATAAAAAGTCATATTTCTGCATGTATGTTGTAAAAACATATTTTAATAAATCTGAATACTAAATACCAAATAATATGAATGTATATGTCATATATTTTCTTAATAAACTTTTTTGACCTTGACTTGTCTGTTAACTTGGATTTATTAAATTTTGTTAGTATCCAATGAATTCTTTATTTTTTATAATCAAAATTTTCTACTCTATTTTATTGAAATATTCTTGCCTCATTTTATTATTTTGTATATATTGCAACAAGATTCAAACTCATACAAAATATATTTCTTTACTAAACTACTATTAAATTAGAAAGAAAAATATTTTTGTTCAATCATAAGTCAGTAAGAAAACTGATACATAAGAAAAGTTACATCAAAATATGTTCACAACAATTACTTAAATAATTTTGATCTACATAATGAAGTAGGAGTTGGTTTAACAAAAGTGGAATGTTAACGATTTTACGTGGTGTTTATTCTCGAGATATATTTGAGATTGAGCCGAGGTAATAATCGTCGCACGAGTCAAATCGTCAACTTTCCGTTCTGTTGTCGTTTTTACAATGCCTACAATGAAGATGCTATGCATTTTCCGTGTGAATGATTGAAGCAGAATGTTCCTGGTGCACTCAAGATCAGATCATAAACCGACTTTATAGAACAATTATGTCATGTTATTGTTCCAGGACTATCATTATTGTCCTAGGACTAAAATGAGCTACTTTTCTTCAGTTGGACAGACATAAAATGCAGAATATTTTCAGAGTACGTGTTCGTACTATAGAATGAGAGAAAACCAACAGTAAATGGAAAACAAACTTTACTATAGTAAAATTTCGTATTAAAAGTGCTTTTGTTGGAAAAATGACTTAAAATGTGTATAAGCTCCATAATCGTCTAGAAGATTAACATTAACGTTACTAATCTGCTTGAAGAATGTTTTCTTGCATTTTGTAATTTTTTTTTGTTCAAAAGAATGATTCCTTTGTATTCAATTTTGTGTGCAAATTAAATAGGAATAATAATAATAATAATAATAATAATAATAATAATAATAATAATAAATACGACTTGGATTAAAGTTCAAATTTAATTAAGATGTTTTGTAACAGGAATTTGCAAAATTGAACTTTTCATTGTACTAACTAACAAATCACAAATATAACGAAATATGAATTCAAAATATGCAGATAAATAGATAATCTAGGTCAATATTAATTTAGTTTGTATCTGAAAATATCATAATTACATTCTTTTGCATTATTTTTGAAATACCTCGGTTATAATACTAATCTTTAGGTCATCAAGTCTAATTCTCACTTAATACAAGAGTACCACTTGATATAATCGATACTTAAAGTGTCTATTGCCACTTTATTGAGATATAAATTAAGTAATAATAATTATTATTATGTTCACTGTTAAGCATATGTAAATATTAAGTATATAGATATTTTAAGCATATTGGGCAAACCATTGATTTTTATAGAAACTATGAAACTACATATTACTTTTCAAAATGTTTTCTCTTCATTCTCAAAAGTATAAATTTGATATTTTCCGACAGTTGCAGAAAAAGCAATTATTAAGTTTTGTTCTTCGACAAAAAAGTCGTATTCATTCTTTCAAAATATTAGAAGATATCTTGTATTGGACAAAATTTTAAGAATATAATACATGGAAAAATATAATTTCACAAAGTTTTATATCCCTAGCAAAACATAAATATATTGCTAATATATTGTTAATATATTCTGAATATACTTTTTCTATAAAAATATAAAAATCCCTATCAAAACGAAAAATATATTTTTCGTTTTGATAGGGATGTTCTAACAATGTGATATTATCGATATAAAGACACATTATTTATACCCGAGTCTAGTAAAAATGTGCAGAAATGTTATACAAAGAACGGAATATATAATAAATTTTCATATTAACTTAATTAAATGATATTATTAAAGCAGACAATATTTTGATCTTTCAATCAAATAATACTTCATTATTAGACATGTATTACAATTTGTTATATTATTATTTTCTGTTTATCGAAGGATAAAATAAAATTTCGCTGAATCGTTATGAAAATCATCCGAAATGAAAAACGGAAACAATTCGAGTAATCTTTTAGTCTGAAATTGACGGACGCAACGTAGTTGACTCTGTAAGCCTCTCGTTAATTCCCGGTAGTAGAGAAAAGAATTGCTTTTACGCGTAGCTGGCACATACTGTGCCGGAGTCTGAATGTGGCAGAATCAGTGTGATTGTTGCGATTCTGTGATAAAGAAAGTGTGCAACTTGGCTGCAGAAACTATCGAATGACGTATGTATGTACGCTGGGCACATGTTTTGCAGCTATTTTTAGGTCGGTTATTTTCATACGTACTTCCGCTGCTTAGGGCTAAATTTAAAGGGAATTCACGACTTAAAAAGAAAGTGACTTTGGCCGGCATTTCACGCTCACTCTTGCGCGAATGTGTAAGACTGTGAATAATTTTCAAAAGAAGACCGAGAGTTCACGATAAGGGGAAAATACTTATGTAGAGTTGCCAAATCATTTTGTCATTAGAAAATTATGTGCGCACATATTAAGCTATATGTGAAAACGATTAACGATCATTTAGTGCTAACCAAACGATGTGCTTTCTCTCTAATGTTTGCCGTTTGTTTTGACTTTAACAGTTATTAGCTACAGGAATCCACAGCATCTCGTAAATTCGAATTCTGAGGTTATTTGGCTTATGTAAAAGTGTAAGAGCAAAAATGTATATTGCAAAAATTTGTAATGAACGATGTGACTTTAATGGAAGAAGGATAAAAAAGTAATTAGCGACCCGATTTTAATTTGTTAACGTAAATTTATGGATAATTTGGATATAACAGCAGGAATGATGAACAGCTTGAGAGTTTTAAATGTTTTCTTTACTTTGTACGACATCGTAAAAAGACTTTGATAAAATTTGACTTTAGTTTTTTTTCGAAATTTATGTTTCAAATTATTCAAATTAACAATAAAATAAAATGTAAAATTGTGGCTGTGACTTAATATTAAACGTGTTTTTAAGCGCAAATAAAAAGAATTAATTTCAAAAACAGAATCATTCACTGCCATACGGAGATGTTCATTTAAATAAGTTACTGTTGGAAATTCATCAAAAAAGTTTCTTCGAAATAAAAGTTCACGGCATATGCATATCTGTTTTATCTCAAATGACGTTTATATCACTGAAAAAGAGACCGGGTTGTTAGAGATACAATTTTCAGAACATGTAAGCATATTAGATTACTCATACAAAAATTGAGTATAAAATGAATGTAAAATTATAATACATCTTATTTTCTGTTATTATAAAATCACTGTTGCTATTTATGAAAATGATAGAAAAATATTAATCTTGTATATCTTGAATTCATAAGGTATCAACTGCCATGATACTGTTATAACTTTATAATGTTATTATTTGATAATACCGTTGCGCAATATTAAACTAATTTTTTTCGACATTGATATTCAAAAGCGTAAAGTTGTATACATTAGCCAGTGGCATTATATTTGTTAACTAAGCTACAAATATGTTATGAATAATAATAGTACTATATATAAAATTGCATAATTTACTGCACTGATAGAAATTTTTTGGTGTTGATAAATTTTTTATGTCATAAATTAGAAATAATAGAATAAATAAAATAAATATATTTATCAAATTAACACGTATATCCTAGCATTACAATACTTTCTTGTAAATTTAATAAGAAAATTTCCCTTAGTGTGAAATATATAAATAAGATAAGAAGACAGTATATTTATTTTATAAATGTTAAATAGGTAAATATTTAAAACTACATAAACTTAAGATGAAACGATGTTAATATATTTTAAAATAATGTATGTAATAGGTCTCTTACAAGTATAACATTTTCAAAATCTTTAATTTTTCAAATTTCGAAGTTATCAAAATTCTGAAAATTTTAAATTTTTTAATTTTTCAACATTTTCAAATTTTTAAAATTTTCAGTTGTTGTTATTATAATGATAAAAGTTGTTGTTCAATAACTTTTATCATTATAATAGCTGTATTTCCAACTTTGTCCGGGTATTGAAAGGTAATGTAAAATCTAGCTTTCTTATGGTTTCACTGGGCTGATGTTATCCGCATCCATACGTGAACTCGCGAATATTTTTATATGTAATAATAATGTTTAATAGACTTATCAATTTCTAAAAATGTATCAACATGCTTCTTCTTTTATTTAGAACCGATTTGAAGGTCAAATCAAATTGTCCATCCTTAAATTTCTCAACATTCCAAAATTTTAAATTTTGAATATACAATTGTACAGTTGTATTTCAAACTTTATGAATTTTGAAAATTAGAAAAACTCTTGCAACTTTGAAAATTATGAAACTTTGAATATTTTGAAAATGTTGAGCATTTTGAAAATGTTGGAAATATTGAAAGTGTTGAAAATATGTAAATTTTGAAAGTTTAAAAATGTTGAAAACTTAAAAAATTTTGAACATTTGAAAATGTTGAAAAATTAAAAACTTTTCAGAACATTTCAGAATTTTGAGAACTTCGTAAATTTGAAAAATTCAAGATTTTAAAAATGTCATACTTGAAACTATTACATACATTATTTAACAAATACATTTAAAATTCTTATTTATTAATTTATTTCTCCATATATCATTGATTATTATCAATATTATTATTGTTAATTATTTATTATACTAATTTTTATTATTTATTGTAACTATTCAAAATAAATTGATATAAAATATATTTTCACGTTCATATTCAATATATGACCAAAGTGGAAATAATAACACCATCTGGTGTTAAATTGAAGAAGCAACTATGTCGG
>JABFPJ010002512.1:0-19284 GCA_022817425.1 Gryon sp. ZL-2020
TAAAAATTTCCGACTTGGAATCCGACTAGGTTTGCCTATTTGGAATCCGAGTCGGAATCCGAATCGGGATTTGGTCACTCAACTTGTCAGGTTTTGAATCCGAATCGGAATCCGTATTGGATCCCAATTCGGACTTAAAGAGTGCATGAAAATCAATTTTCGAACCGGAATCTTCTTTATACTCTATTTATTACGTTCTTATTTTTGAAAATGTGTCGATTTAGCAATAGATATCATATAAGATGCACTTATTAAATCCGGTTTAGATTTTTACAGTGTTGAAATAATTTCTCCTATATGAAATCTGATTTGGATTCCGTTTTCCGATTTCCGTTTTGGAAATTGATTTTCATGCACTTTTCAAGTCCGAATTAGAATCCGATTTGGATCCTTATTTGGATTTTTATAATTTCGAAATAATTTCTACTATTTGGAATCCAATTAGGGATCCGATTAGGTTTCCGCTTTGGAAACTGATTTTTATGCAATTTTCAAGTCCAATGTGACAAGTCCGACTTGGTTTGCCAATTCGGATTCCAAGTCGGACATTTTTAACTGGGGAGCCAGTATCGACACCATACTACCTTTATGTAGGACGAGTAATGTTTTTAAATGACTTATCTTCTGGCATTTGTAGTCATTAATCCTTTATCAACATCGTACCAGTACTGAAAAATCATACAACAATATGTCGAGACTTACTACTGAGCCAGTATTGGCAACATACTGCATTAATGTACGAGTCAGTAGTTCTTTTACATTATTTATCTACTGACATTTATTGCACATTAGTTTTTTATTTTAGTTTAATTAATTTAAACAATTAGTATTTTTTATTAGATTTATTAAGTTTTGATTATACACTAAATATTGTTTATCCATTAATAACATTACTTTATGTTGATATTGTATCGACAACAGGATATAGATATCCAACGTTGATAAATGCAACATAAAATTAGTTAGTTCATCGACAAATAGTGAGACAAATAGACTTTGTAAATTTGAAGTCTCGTTGCTACCTTCAACACATGCAATGAAAGAGAAAAATATCGACCAATGGCAATAGTAGTTCTATAAGCTCAGTTCTATAAGCACACATGAAGTTATGAATATTAGTATATTACGTATAACTAGAATAGTAAGTAAACGATTACAGACGAGTGCCTCCGATAACTCACGAGTTGTCGAAGGCGCACTTCCGCCTTGGTTACGCACAATATTTTACGCAACAAGTGCACGATAAGTGCCTCCTTGCCGCCCTCTTAACAGGTCTACAAGCTTCTTACCGACCAAGTTAAAGTCGACAAAACTCGACTTCAACTCGCGCTGCCTTTGTTAACCTTCGTTTTCATTTCGTGTTATCACTTTGTACTCGGTTATCGCTGTTGTTCCGCTCTTAATACATAATGTATTATTATACATTAATAGAAAACATAATAACTTTATGATGTATACACTTTCTTAGAAATCAATTAATTTTTTGATTATTTTTTCTTATTAAAATTATTTTTCTCCTTTGCATTGATACAGATGAATCCTTAACTTTAACGAAATGATATCGTAACTTGTTGTTACAATAAGTGTTAAATACACACAATAGAATAAATCAGTAAAATTACTATAAATGTTTGAACACTATAAAATAAATTAATAAAGTTTGCAATTTGAAAAGTTTTAACGTTCTTTTAAAATGTAAATTTTTTAAATAAATTTGTGCTTTTTTGTAAACCACTGCTGTTATACACATAAAAACCTTGACTTGCATGCTTTGTTATTTATATTCTATTTAACTTTTTAATTTATTCAAATTTAAATATTATGATAACTGAACAAAATAATGGCATTAACATGATAGAACTCTCCTGCATAACTTCGTGGCAATTTAAAATAGATTAACAATTATACATCAATTTTTAGAAAAAAGTGAAAATAACCCTCAGAAAGCGATTTTATGCCAAGTTTTATAATGATGTCACAAATATAACGCAAATGTTATTATATATTTATATAACGTATTTTTTATTCTCTTTACTTCTCTTCATTTTTTAAATTTATCTAACAAAAATTTATAGCTAAAAAATGATGTACAATAATTATTGTAATAAATACAAAATAAATAATATTAATGTATAAAAATGTATAAGTTAATATTTATATTAGTTATAGACATAAGATATTATATTAAGGTAGATGTAGCAAACGTTCCGAGTGGACTTTGAACCATGAATTGTAAGATCGTACCCCACTCTTCGATGTATATAACAGTTATACACTCCACAGCTGCTCAGTAGTTGGTCGCTTTATAAAAAGAATTATTGTATTTTATATTATAATAACATTTAATCATCATTATTTTCTTCAATCATAAACTCTGAACAACATGTCTGTAATAACGAAAGGTACATCTTTTGCTTAATGCATAATAAATTATACTATTTATTATAGGTCCAATGTTTACAAAGTTTCTGAACTGTCACGCATGCGTTGAATTGAAATTTTTACTTTTATATTTTGATTATTTATGTTACATGATATTTAATATAAAGATATCTTAATAAATAATTAACTTAAAATAATATAAATATAGAATTGTAATTTCAAGTTATATATAATAATTAATTATTATTAAAAAGGAAAATAATATAATTAATTGATATAAAATATTATTAATAAATGCAAATTAATTTGTAGGCATTTTTATCGTCGCTGCAAAACGAACCCCGTTTGGAAAAATGGGCGGATCGTTTGTAAATAAAAGTGCAACCGAATTGTCTGTCGCAGCTTCTAAAGCTGCTTTGACATCGGCTGGACTCAAACCGGATAAAATTGATCATGTTATTTTTGGAAATGTCTTAACTGTAAGTATATATTAGCAAGTTACTATAGTTTTTACGTATTATTTGAACATTATTTTAACGACAAGAACTTTATCAATTCACTGACAACATTCTTTCTTACGTTATTTTAATGTCGAAAATTTTATCATTCAGTTTTACAAACAATGATATCTTCTTTACTAACGATAATATACCAATTAATTATATGGAAAAATGAAAACATTGTTTTTATTATTTCTAACATAAAAATATTTTAATAAACTTTATTATAAAAATAAAAATATTTTGTAATATATTGTTTTAACATATAATTCAAAACTGTGTATAATTAAGATTGATTTTATTATTTAGCAATTAAGTTGGTTGTTTTTCAAATCCGTATTCATAGAACGTTATGAATGAACATGAATAAATAAAGATCAACACATTGATCATTGATAAGGAACACAGTTCAAACTTGTTGAATATAAATGTGTGTGCAATCTTGATGAATAAATTGCTCTGAAACTTTGAACAATTCTGAGATTAGAATTATCAATGCCATTACACATGCCAGCATAATATTTTTTGTCATTAAATTTTGTAAACAATTTGAAAATTGTATCATTATTAATTTTTCTCTTTGTAAAATCACGTATTTTCCTTATTCTTGGTATATTAATTAAATCATACATTATTTTAAATTACAAAAAATGTAAATTACATGAAAAATTAATCATTGCAGCTTTCGTCTTCCGATGGTGCATTTATGCCAAGACACATTTTACTAAAATGTGATATTCCTCTGGATAGACCAGCTCTTGGAGTTAATCGACTTTGTGGATCTGGATTTCAGTCAATTGTCAACGCTGCTCAAGTAATTATCCGTTCACGTTAAATATCGTGTTTTTTATTGTTTCATTTTCATAAAAAATGTTTGTATTTGATACGAAAATTGTGATTAATTATTAACAGAGTATTGCAACGGGTGAATCAAAAATTGTTTTGGCTGGCGGTGCTGAAAATATGAGTCAAACTCCATTTGTTGTAAGAAATATAAGATTCGGAACAGCGTTGGGACAGAAGTATGACTTTGAAGATGCCCTTTGGCTTGGTTTAATTGACACGTACTGCGGTTTACCAATGGGAATGACTGCAGAAAAACTTGGTGAAAAGTATGGTATCTCAAGAGACGAAGTCGACCAATTTGCTTTGAGAAGTCAACAATTGTGGAAAGCTGGTAAATGGAATTGCATTCTTTATTTTTATCGTATTATTAAGTAGAGTTTCCAGTGACTGGATAAAAAAATTCCAGCAAGTTAAGAAATAATATATGAATTTATAATAAATAAAAATGTACACTTTTTATAGCACATGATGGTGGAAGATTTAAAGAAGAATTGGCACCAGTAACTATCAAAGGAAAAAAACAAGATGTCGTAGTGGACACTGACGAACATCCAAGGTTTCAGGCGAAAATCGAGGATCTACAGAAATTGAAATCCATTTTTAAAAAGGACGGATTAGTTACAGCAGGAAGTGCCTCGGTAATTGCACTTCTTTCTACATAATGGTTTTTGAATAAAATTATTGGTTATTATTATTAATTAATTATTTGATTTGAAATTGAAAAATATTTATAGGGAGTCTGCGATGGTGCTGGAGCGTTGATACTGGCAAGCGAGGAAGCAGTCAAAGCAGAAAATCTGACACCATTGGCGCGTTTAGTTGCTTACACTACAGTTGGGGTCGATCCAAGTATAATGGGCATTGGTCCTGCTCCGGCAATTAAACAAATTCTTAAAGTTACTGGAAAAACAATTGATGACATGGAAATGGTTGAGGTATTAAACGCTTTTGCATTTTTCAGTCATTTTTAAATGAAATTCATTTTTTAATATCAAATTGATTTTGAATATAATATATACAATACTTTTATTATTTAAAAATAATAGAGAAACACACGGCTTCAATAAAAAATTATTTTATTTCATTTACAAATAAATATTAAAAATTTGTTTGTTATTAGATTAATGAGGCATTTGGAGCTCAAACATTAGCCTGCGTTAAAGACTTGAACTTAGATATGAATAAATTAAATGTTGACGGAGGAGCTATTTCATTGGGACATCCATTGGGTGCCTCGGGATCAAGAATAACAGCACATTTGGTTCACGAACTTAGGTAAATTATAAATATTAAATAATAATTTCAAAATTATATTCTTTAATTTGTATAATCTATAAATTAACATTGTTGCATTTGTCTGATTTTGCAATTTTGTCATCTCAGGAGAAGAAACAATGGCAAATTTGGAATTGGATCTGCGTGTATCGGAGGTGGACAAGGCATTGCTGTTATGGTTGAAGCTCTTTAAATACTCTTAAAATATAATCTTTATTTTGTATGAATCTATTAACATAAAATGTAAATATATTTTTATTAAAAAGATAAATTTTATATAACATAAAATCTGTGTTTCTATATTTTCTTAAATCATTATATTTTTAAATGAAACAAAAATATATTGATTTAATTCATCTAAAGAAGTATTGTATTTTAAAATTGTATTCTGTACAGCTTTCTTATTCATTATAAATTGAATATATATATATATATATACATTTACAAACATTTGTATAACAAAAGTAAAATAAATTATCGCATTTTATTATGTATATAAATTACAATCGTGAAATTTAACTTATTTCAAAGTTAAGTTACGATATTACTTAAACTTTTTCTATGCCAATTTTTTTTCTCCTATTCCAAATGGCGTTGAAACAAGTCCCAAAAGAGTGCAGTCTGCTTCCAATAAAGTTAAATCTTTGTCCGATCCTAAAAATTTCGATGACAGTTCCAACTGTTTGATTTTTATTTTGACCATTGCATTTTTGACATACCCTCTGTCAAGTTAACACAATATTAAACTAAGAAATATAGCGATACAAATATCAATATTTTATGTCATAAATTGTTCAACTTACTCCGAAAGTTTGGCTGGCTTTTGACAAACGCAATGAAATTTCCATCCAAAGTCTATGTATAAGTCATTGTCAACTACGCGATATATTTTTCCTATCACGATTTTTCCCTCGGGATTTCCTAACTGAAATAAAAATACATTTAATGTAAAACTGAATCAAACTCAAAATAAAGTGATTGTATCAATGAATGGTCAATATTTGCACATATATAATATAAAAAAATATTCAAACAAATGTAATTTACTGCGCGAAAATAAGTCATTAGTAATGTTAGTTTATTCTCTGATGAAATTTGACGTTTTTTGTTTAAATGGAATAAATAATGATATTTTCAACATAAAATACTCTATTTTTTTATATTTCAAATCTTCGATATACGAAGATTATATTTTCAATTACTGCAACTATTATTATTTTTTCTTTAAAATAAAAATATATCTTAGTTAAGTCTATTTTTGTCTTAACCGATAACTCACTGATACTATCACCCCAAATCAAATAATGCAACACTTCTCATTTTTAAACTTACGTCAATAAATTTAGAATAACGCATCATTTCAGCAAATGTTAAACTCGGTTCGTGTGGCTTGTTTTGGAGAATTTCTTTGTGTTTTTTAATCGACTTTGCAAAACCACTCAACTTAACATTACTTTTTTCGGGTTGTTTACTCGCTGAGAAATTATTATCATTTTCATTTGTGCTTTCTGTGCTGTATAATCGACAGACATTTTTATTTCGTTGAATTAAATTACAAGCTGTACGAACTTGTACAAATAACTGCTTTGCTCTCTGCATTTTATATTTGTTAATATTTTTTAAAGAAATTGTTCAAATATATGTTATTTTTTTTACTTGAACCCATAAACTTTTAAGGTTATGTTTCACATATGTTATGCGATTTAAAAATGTACGAGTGTTGTACACTGGCGACACGAGTGGACAAAGATGACATTAATTAATTTTTCAATAACAAATATTTTTTACTTATTATTTTTATACTTAAATAAAAATATAACAAAACATATATGAATATTAAAAATTCTTGAAATTTAATTTTATTTGTTATATTTTTAAGTTGTAAATCATAAAATAAAAAAACAATAATTCAATTCCGTTTGAATTTTGCGCGTCAATTTAATTTGCGCGCCAAGTTAAATCATACATATATGTATTTATATGTATACATATATATGTATATGTATCACATCTCATGTGTTTAGATATTGAAATATTTGTGGCAGTGCAGCTCACGTGTAGTTAACATCCCCTTTTATTTTAGAAAATATCAATAAAAACTAAAGCAATGTTCACCAAAGTATCGAGTAGGTTTTCGCCTAACCTATTATGCCGGGTATTACGAGATTTACAATTATCAACATGCATTAATAATACATATTCAACGAAAAATCCATCCGACACTGACATAGAACAATTGTTGAAAGACTCAACAAATTTTGAACATGACAAACAGTCTTCCCAGTGGTCAACTACACCTTATCCAAAAACTTGCAACACTCAATCTGATCAAAACGAATTGCCTGTGATCGATCCTTCGGATACGACAGTATTACTGTTTCCCGGACAAGGTAAGTTTTTCATTCATTTTTTATAAATTAAATAAAAATTAAATGAATTAAATACTTTTGTATTATTAATGATGTTATAATTTTGAATTTAAAATAATAAGAAGTTGATTTTTTAAGGAATAATTAAAGTAGGTAAAATCAAAGAATACCTCAAGTTTCCACGAGTGAAGTATATGTTTGAAATTGCGAACGAGGCATTGGGATATGACATTTTAAAAATCTGCACATCCGGACCACAAAATGTTTTTAATCGAACGGAATACAATCAAGCGGCAACAGTTTTAACGTCCCTTGCAGCCGTAGAAAAATTGCATGAGGAGCGTCCCCTTGCAATTGACTCCTGTGTGAGTGTAGCTGGCTACAGTGTCGGCGAAATCGCGGCCTTGATCTTCACTGGAGCCATTAACTTTGAATCGGGCATTAGATTAGTCGGAGTGAGAGCCGCGGCGATGCAAAAGGCTTCTGATACTTCACCTCAAGCTATGATATCGGTTTTTTGTTCGGCGAGTGCAAAATTAAACCAAATTTTAAAAGATGCCGAAAATTGGGCAAGAGATTTAGGTGTTGAAAAGCCTGTTTGCAGGTAAACGAAAAGAAATTATAAACAATATTGATAATAGAGGAAAAAGTGATTGATTTTAGATTTTAGATTCAGCTTATAAATATTGTTTTTAATAGTATTGAACTCTTTCTAAATTGAATATTTTATTTCTTCAACAAGAAATGTCCAACAAAAATACTTAAAATATAAAGCAGATGAGTAAATTTCAAGGAATTTAAGATTATTATTAAATTGTTTATGTATTATAATTGATTTTCCTTATTCGAGTGGTAAAAGTAGTTACTTTTTCCATTCTCGTAAGGGAAAGTATCGTATTCAACTCGTCAGCTTATTTATCTCCTGAGCTCACTACAGTTAAGGTGATTCTTGAGATCTGCAACACCGGAGTTAGTGTATTTTTGTTTTTAAATAATTTAATCATGAATTAAGACTTATAATGTGTACTGTGTATTCTTTAGTTCTGGGAGAATTATATAATCGAAGAAAAAATAATTTTTAGCGTAAACTTTTGGCTCCGTAACTTCCCCCGTTTTTTCTGTTCTCTTCATTTTTTAAATAAAACACACATTATAATTCTTAATTCATGATTCAATTATTTAAAAATAAGAAGACACTAACTCCGGTGTAGCAGATCTCAAGAATCACCTTAAGTAATATATTATATTGAACAGTATAGTACACAATATGATTATTATTCATTTTTAATGTATAATAATTATAAATAATTTCATTATTAATCATTATTATTCAGTCAATTTAAAAAGAATTTTGTAATTTAAATATTATTTATATATATAATATCAAAATTAATTTGTAATAATTTAAATAAAATCAATGTTTTTTCATTACTTTAATAAAAATCATAATTTTTGCTAATACTTGCTAATATTTAATACATTTTTTACAGAATCGCAATATATTTAGGTACACAAACAAAAATCTTAGGTGGTAGTTTAGAAGCAATAAAGTACATCGAAAAAAATGGTCACGACTTTGGGCTGAGACACATTAAAAGACTGCCGGTTAGTGGTGCATTTCATACCCCATTGATGCAACCTGCAGTGGAACCATTTAAAGAAGCCCTGAATTCGATTCAAATTCATGATCCTGTAGTGCCGGTTTATTCGAATGCCACGGGAGAACTGCATCGACACGATGCGAAACTAATTAAAAAGTATTTGACGAAGCAACTGACATTACCGGTTAAATGGGAACAGATTATCCAAAGGATCTATGTGCGGGATCCAAATACTCCACTGCCACGAACTTTTGATGTTGCTTCCAATGGTGCTATGAAAACAATACTTAATAATATTCATGCAAAAGCTGCCAATTCAGCATATGTTGTTTAAATAATGCTAGATCAGTCGTATGTAAATTATTTTGTACATATATAAATATTTTTTTCGCATTTATAAGCAATATAATGTATATATATATATGACAATAGAAATTAGTAATGCAACTTTTTTGTTAATAAAATTAATGAGAAGTTAAAAAAACTTGTTTTTGAAAATATTTTTTTATTTTTGATTGTAGAAAAGGGACGAATTTATATTATTTATAATAGCATCAATTTATTTTCACTTCAAAAGGCAAGACCAAAAGTAATACATACAAAATGTCGATATAAAATAATACACAATTGCGGTAAACTTGTAACAAATCTTGCGCATTAGGTAACTTTGTTTCATCTTAATACTAGAATGTTCAGCTAATGTCAGTCGTTGTTTCTTTTTTTCTTTTTGTGCTTTTCGTTATTTGAATTACTAAAATACAATTTTTGAAAATGAAAAATCATTCGATCGAAAAAGAAGCTAACTTTCAAAAATTATATTCTCATAAAACAATGAACTTAAAAAATATCAAGACGTAAAATTCCTTACATTTTGTACTGTAATAAGTTACAACATTTCTTAGCACTCATTTAATCTATAAATACGACAATAAAATTTTAGCAAAATAAATTAATTTAAAACTTAAAATATAGATTGTTATAAAAATGCATTATTTCGATGGAGAAATTTGAGTAAAAAAAGAAAAATAATAGGTCGTAGACTAGTTTTTTGTTGGATTCAATATGTTAATTGCACCTTCAGTTTTTGATCACTTTGTGTTTTAGTACACTTGAAATGTAGCTTAACTCGATAGGAATACTTTTGAATTTGAGTTGTAAACGTTGTATCAAATTGATAAAAGTTATGATTTGGCACTTGATAAAATGGAAACATTTTAGAACGTAGAGAATGAATTGAAGGGAAAGCCTTTCAAGTGATTTAGGTAGCATATCACATACTAGTGTTAACAACAAACAATTACGACTAAAGTCGATTTGTTTGCAGGCTAAAACTAACATTCTTTTATATGTTTATCTTTTTTCAGCGGATTAAACTTGAACAATTATTTTGACATTCATTTTTCTATATTTTGATAACAACTTTTATGATTTTCTACTATATAGACGTTTAAGGTAATTAAAATCAATCGAATTCGATGTTTCTCTCTTCCACTAATGAATTCACCATTAGTTCTATCTTTTTTGCACATATAAAGCTGAAGAATCACCTTAATTGTGTATTTTGTCAAATTATTAATGACTTCAACACGGTATTTTCTCGTAATATACATTCGGCTCATTTTAAGAATAAATTCAATAAAATAGAAATTTTACATTAATAGCACAAAATCCTCCCATTTTACCAAATGCTGCAAGCAAACTAATTTTATAAAAGTATGTATTAAAATTATAAATACAGCCTTTTAGTAAACAATTATACTTAAATATTTTACATTTAAATAACAAAATAATTTAAATTTAAATAATGTATTATTTAATATTATATAATTAACAAATATAGTTAATTAATGTATGTTCAATATAGTCAGTTCAATTTGATCATTAATAATAAAACAAAATACAAGAGTAGTAGTTGTAAATAATTACTTCATGTGATACTACTACTATTTAGAGATTGATATTTTTAGTACACCATTAATGTTTTTCTTGTTCATTAATTATCTATTTCATTCTTTTTTTGGTATTATTTATAAATGAGGTTTTTTCTGAAATCAAATAATTGTTTTTTTGTGGTGCTATAAGATCTATATTATAATTCTACAACCAATGATTAATTTCAAAAAACACCTCTATTACTTTTTAGGAACAGAAAGTCTAGCGATTGAAATTTAAATTTGACGTTATTGAATGCAATAGGGCATTATCATATATTGAGTATAATCATCTATATTATTATAAATTTCAAAAGTATTGTTCATCATGCAATTTACGTCACGATTTATATTTACTTCTGAAACAACAAAGTTAACAAAAAAAACTTTTTTTCTATTAAATTTGTAAACTTTTATTTATCAAATCAAATTTTTCCATAAAACAATTAGCAAATATTGAATTATTTATGCAATTTTCAGTTTTAATGTGATATGTTTATGTTTATAAACGAATTGTATTGTTTTATTGAATATAAAATAGTTTTTACTATTAATTGGGAAATTCTCGAAGAAATATATAAATATAAATCGATAAACAATAAGTAAGTGCTCATTAATATATGATTTATAACTTAAATTTTTGAATGTTTCGAACATAATACTCTTGAAAATATAATATCATCATCCTTATGAAGGCACTTATAAAAATTCTCTTTCTTCTATCTTATAGATATCAATATGAACGGTACAAAATTGAATATTAATCTATAAAATATTAGAAAACATAAACCGTGACATATTGATCAATTTCGTACATTCTATTTACGTTACATGTATGCTTTAATAGAATATTCACAGATACTTTGCAGCAAGAACATGTGTACCATCTACCACTAACAGTCAACAAAATATTCTAAAATATAAATATAAGTTCAGTCGTTTTCTTTTTGGTAAAAAATGTGTATATAGTCAGACATTTTGCATTGTAAAGTTAAAGCTATTTCATTTTTTTTCTAGAAAGAATGGTACATTTACATTATAAAAAAAAAAGAAATTAGAAAATTAGAGTCAACTTGATAAAGTTTTGTTAGATTAAAAAAATGTACTAAAAGTGTACAAGTTAAATATTTTAAACGAGTATGGACATTGTTGTACCTATTGTTTTTCGATTATTTAAAAATAATAATCATTAATTACTATATAAAACTTGGAATAAGATTAAAAATGATTAAATTAAAATTATCAATAGATGGCAGATGTGTTCTTAAGGCACAGTATTTCTAAATATAATATAATATATGTATAATCAATGACAAATACTTGTCTTGGAGACAACCAGTATTGTCAAAAAACATTCAATATATGTATGCGTATATGCAGACACATAAATAACATTCAGAATTCGTCACAAATGCAATATCTTTTCTCTACAAGAGAGCTTTTACCATTTATATGCATAAGGCTTCTTATTTTAAAGTTCATCCTTAAATATCTTTGCAAACACTTTCAAAGATATTTATGATCAATGTTTAAAATCTTACGCCTTTTATATATATTACTCTATATATCTTTCGGGGTCTATCAATATATTAATATCAAATATTCTATTTAAAATTTGTTTAAATATTCAGCGCATTTGTGCATTGTACCATTTATATACTGCGAATATGTCGTGGTCGGCGAACCAACAGACAACAGGAAGATAAACCCAAGCTGAACTTGGCCAATTCGGACATACGTAAAGTTCGCGTCGCAAATTCAACTCTTTCAGCGAAAATCTTGCTCGATCGTGGAATTTCGTCTTCAGTACGATGTATTAAAGTTCCATTGATATAAAGTACATTCGCAGCTTCATCCTCGGGGACTGTTAAAGTCTGATAATTGAATGTGGCTTCTCTTTCAATACGCTACAAATAATTGATTAAATCAAATTAATTATTAATCTTCAAAGAATAATACATTTTCTATTCTTTTATCATTTTAATTGAATAAAAAAATACCTTTAATACTTCTTGCGACTCTTTTCCTGCACTAACACAAAGAACATCAGGCCCAGCCATTGTTAGAAAAGCTTTTAAACGTTTTGTTTCTGAAACCTAAAAATAATTATTTTATAATATTCAGCTGTTAAATATTAAAAAAATGTTTGAATTTTCAAATTTTAAAATTAAAGTATTTTTACTTTAATTGGTACACATGGATATTCAGGAAACGCTACTGCAACAGCTCTTGCACCGGCTTCGTTTGTGAACTGAGATATACCGACGAAAAATTCACGTCCTGAAGAAAAGTTGTTAAATATTATATTACAAGTCAAGAAATATTATATTACTAGTACAAAGCTAAACATATTTAATATATATGCTTCTATATTTTATAACAAATTAATAATAATTGTTATACCTGTAAATAAAACATCTCCGCCATCTAGACGAGCGTTTGGATCTGCAATTTCTATCAGTGGAATTTCTAATTCTTTCTTCAATATTGCTCTTATAGTTTCAATCTAAAAAACAACATAAACTAATAAATTCCTAACTAAACATTTTAAAACTAATAATAAAGTGAATCGAAAAGTCCAACATTCAATTAAAATATTATGAAAAAAGGAATTTATACTGGAAAGTAGAAAGAATATATGAAAATTGAAACTAAATCAGATTTCGTTTGTACTTTTTATTCAATTCTTTTTAATGTCTGATGTCATAAGTGACATCATGTCACTGTTACCGATTTAATAGAAACTGTTAAGTTCATATTTACAATGCACACATTGAACGGACTACAGTCAAGCTATTTATAGAGACAATTTCTAACGAAATAATGTTTAAAAATGATTTCAATTGAATAAGTGAATAGTTTGGAGTAAAGCTAATTAAAGTCAATATGTGTTATTATATTTGAATCGAACGAATGTACAAAATTAATTTATTTTAATACATTGCAAATTATTTTTTTTATTTGTTAAAGATAAATTTGTAAAAGATAGTTTGGTATCAAAATTTAGAATAAATATATGATTAACATTTTTCCTATTTTAAAAAAATTATAGACGAATATCTGAATTTTAAAACTGAATATCTCTGCTCCAAAATGATCAATATTTTTTAACAATGTGTAATATAGTTCAACACTCATTAAATTCTGAAATTTTCAACTTTGACTTGTTATTAGAAGTTTATACATTACTTAGAAGTTATACATTATGTAAAAGTTATACATTATCTTCAAATTATTTTATGGTCTATTCACGCATTCGTTGATATGTGAACATTTAATTATATGTCATCGGTGACTTTTTTAAATTATAACAATGATCAACGTTTGTTTATAGAAAATCACATTAAACGTGTGAAATTAAAAATTGATAATTTAGATAGATAAATAATCATTGACTAGTTTTGTAGTACTTCTTTGATCCTGGAAGGTTCGCTGGATCGTGCTATGAGAGCGATGCCGTTACAAACGACAGCGATGTCCTCGACGAAGACACACATAGGTGAGCTCTCGTCGGGCGGCATTTCGACGACATCGAGGCCGAGTTCACGTAGTAGCTGTGCCAAAGCCATGTGTTGCTTCCTAGCCTCGTCAAGGTCGACCGTACCCCGGCTTTCGAGGCAATTTGGAATACGACAGACAATCGCGTGTGTGTAACGGTGCAACGGCATGTTACATCAATGTCATGTAATCCACTTTTCACTGATTGATATTCAGAAATCGTCGCTGGTCGATTAAAAATCCACTATGCTTCACATATATTAAAATGCATACAAATTTGAATCACATTCAACCAATCAATTGTATTTGAAAATCTACCGGAGAACCCAGACGGTATTGTTTTGACGCGTCAGATCATTGATGACTTTTTGGAGTGGCAAAAAAAGAGCAACTCAGTACAAACTTGTCCGGGGATTTCGTCCAGCCAATAATAGTGCGGTGTGTAACGAACGCTCAAATATGGCGGCACACCAGCGCATTATCCTATTTGGAGCGGATGACAATTCAGCGGCAAACCATATATATTATATATAGCTGCCGTTGACCTTGTTTAAATTGTCACTCAAGCTAGAATGCGGCGGAATTTGGATTGTAAATTCATTGGATTTATGTAGGACAAATGTTTCAAGTGGAAGAAATTGGCGTGGAGAAAAGCGATAGCCTCGGATGGTATAGTAGAAATTTGTTTTCAAGGATTAAATGTTACTAGTACAATTTATTCAAAATTATAGCACTTTACATTATTTAAGAAATAATTATTTATAATAATTATTGTTTACATAACAAAAAATAAATAATTTCCGGTTTTATATTATACAATTTAAATATTTTTGTACAATTTTATTTTAAAAGAACATTGAAATAATCATTGAATTTGATATTCATTATCTATTAAATACTAGCTGAAGCCCCGGCTTCGCCCGGGTGAAACCCTGTGACTCCCTCCCTAAAACCGTATATGAGTCCTAACTAAATCCCTAGTTCCACCCGAGATACTATTTTCAAATTTGGACAAAACACGTGTATAACGTCTATTAAGAATCTAGGTATGGCTACGACATGGTTACCTGGTCAGCGCCCGGTGGGACAATCCACGTTAGACATGACGTGACTATATTTAGCCTTGATTGGGTTTTGCAGTGGAATACCATTATACGAAATTTCGGTCAGACCATATGAATGCCTGGCGTGATATAAGTGTATTAGCCGGTTTCGATAATCAGGATACCTTCCCGCGTTTTAAGAAACAGGCAAATACAGGCAGTTGCCTGTAAAATTGAACAAGTTTCCAGGCTCAAAATGTACATTTCCATGTATTAGCCTGTAAAATTGAACATTTCACAGGTTGTAGGCTGTATTTGCCTGTTACTTGTAACGCGGGTTATTTATAATAAACTTAATGATTTAATGCATTATTATATTGCAAAACAAAATCTTTAGTATCAGTATTCGTTTTATTATGTATGTTAGAAAGAGTTAGAAATTTACTTCGAAATTTTAATCGATATTAGCATTAGCGGCGTTAATCTACTTTATCGATAACTCCAAAAGCTGTTTATTTATTGATTTATTCCTTTTTTTGTAGAAAAATCTATTAAAAACTATTACATTGTAAAGAAATGAATAGATAACATAAATAAATACATCCATTTTATCTTGAGATAGTCAAAATAATTAATTAATTTAATTTAAATTTGATTTAATTCTTGAATACATGATTCATTCATCACAACAATTTTTTTCTTTTGGATATTGAAAGTCAATGTTTTAATATAATGTTTTGTATCTTTTTTAATTTAAAATGAAATGATGTATGATATATAATTTATGACAATTTTTAATTTCGCGTATAACCTATAAGCGCGCAATGTGCCACTCGCATTTCTGATCACCACTGCAACTTCAGAGTGAGCTTTGCTTTTTAAAAATGGATAATATATAAAAAATATATGATGTATGTAAAAACTGAGGCAATATGGCATATATTTACAATGTAAAATTATATTTTATTTATAATTAATTATACATTAATTATAATTTAAGTGATATTTATTGTAAAATTCCCGTAAAACAGTCATGATTTTACGTGTATATTTATTATTTAGAATACATGTTTCAAAAGTATCATTTTCCGGCTAAACAATTCCTTCGTTCTACAAAGTCATATTAATTAATACATTTCAATTTACAGTTATTTGGACTTAAACCATTTTGTCCGTAAAGTTTGCAGCATAAGTCGTGCAACAGTGTTATTGTTAATGATAATAATTACATAAAACAATCTGAACCTTTGTGAAAATGGCAGAGTCATCGAGATGGAAGATTCAGTTGTAGATAAATATTAGGTATACAACCAATTACGCCAAATCAAATAATGTATGCACTACCCAACTATCGCTTCTTGTAATCAATACCACAATGACAAAAGCTTCCATTATTGTTATTTACATTGCACTTCAATTGTGATATATATATTTACTCCGTTTTGTCACCTTTACAATATCATGAAATTAATAATAAACATCCTCAATATAAAATGCATAAGTTTGTATTTTGGTGGAAATATACTTTTAACAAATTATATGTAACTTTGATACACTGATATCAATAATAATACATTTAGTGCAGTCAGACTACATGTGTTAAATAACATTTTTCAGTACGATATGATGTTGGCACGAGAGCTACAAAACTTATTTGAATTTACTATCGTATAATTTAGTACATTTTCCAATTTTTTTATTTTCTTTTGAAAGCATCATACAGAAGATTTCGAATGGCGTATTAATTTATCATATGATTTTTACACTCTCATTGCTTAAGCCACAAGTCAGTTATATTATATTCGAAGCGATACATCAACTATCAAAATTTTCAATGTTGCAAATTGTACGAAAGAGATGTTGCAATTAAAAAACCGCTTGATTCTTTTAGTCGAGAACATTGAATCATCCTCAAAAAATGTCGTTTTAATATTTCAACCGTGTGGAAATTACATTTATGATAAAATGCATTAATGAAACACATTATTGTAAGAGTAACGGGTGGATACGGTTTTTTACGAAATGTTTAACAAATTTTAAAACAAGTGCACTATGAGTGACTTATGAAACTTTATATGAATAATATAAAAACATAACCTTAGAAATACATATAAATTCAGTATATTAAAAACCAAATCAGTATAATTACAAGAACGAAAAAAACATATAATAAACTAAAAAAACATAATTCTAATACATAATTTTGAAAACCCTAATAGAATAAAAAATGCAAATATGTGCACATAGACGTTGCCGGGAAAATGTTATGTATTCAACATACATTAAAAGTATATTTCTGAAATATGTTTCTAAAAATACAAGTAAAAATATTATTGTACAATTATGTACAAATATATTGTCACGTGGTGGACCTTGCGACACTGTGGACTATTATTTTTGGTAGATATTAACAGGGTGGAAAAGCGTCAGTAGAAAATTCCGCAGTAATACCACACGACAATACAAAGGCAACACAAACTTTCGCACACGGATTATCTTCTTCTTCCTTTTATTGGCGCAGAACTGTTCGTTCATAAGGCCCCCACACGGACGAAAATATATCCAAAATTTTATAGACAAAATATATTCCTGACTATATACTAAATATATATAAATTTATATCTTGGATATTAAATTTATTGCCGCTTTTTATAAAAAAAAGATATATATTTGTATATAAAAAAATATATATTGTGGATATATAATTCCTATATCTTATAACAAAATATTTAAACAAAAATTTTTTTTAATTTTATATTAGTAGAGATAAAAGTATATTCAATATATATCTTGTATATATATTCTGTCTATATTTTACTATATATTTATTTTAATATATACAAATTATATAAATAATATAGTCTAATTTATATAATAAATATAACTGTATAATACATTTGTCAGTATATATTCCGGATATATATAAAATATAAATACTAGATATACAGAGGATATATATTTATATATATCTATGTTTATATATTTTATATATCTCGTACCAGATATATCTTAGGATATATATAAAAATATAGTTTGGTATATATAAATTATATATTTTCTTAATATATATCTTTTAGTATATATGTTGGATATATAAAAGATATACACTCTTAAAACACTCCTTTTGACTGAAAACAAAAATTCATGCACGAAAACGATTTTCATTTTTGACTAAATAATAAGACGGAAATTGTTTTAACCCAAGAAAAAACGTTTTACACCAAGACAAAATAGAGACATTTCTTGGCTCAAGACAATGATTTTTAAGAGTGTAGAATATATATCCTGTTTATATTTTTGGATATATTTTCGTTCGTGTGGGCCATAATCAATGTGTGGTCATTCTTGTCATTCGAGATGGCGGTGAGTTGCATGTAGTGTTTGGAATACCGGGATACCGGTATACCGAAAACCGGGATACCGATGACTTTTTTCCCGATATTTGAATACCGGTTTTGATGACTAAATACCGATATTTTGGTATTTTTATTATTTCTGTATTATAAGTTATAATGCAAAAATAATAAAAGTTATAATAAAAGTTATAATTTTATAACGATTCATTGCGAATCAAACATTTTAGCTTTAGAAAATGTATTGTTTTGAATGATGAATGAATGAAACATAATACTATTAGGTGTCATTCTAATGAGTAGATTAAAGGCGAAAATAGCCCTAGTAAAAATTGCAATTGGGTTTTGATGTGGTCATGATCAGGAAACCACAGTACCTAATCTGGCCATAATTAGATTTTTAAATTAGGATATTATATGTGTGTAACGCTAGGAATTGATATGGTCCTGATCAAGTAATCTGATGAAATAGAAGTGCCACATCAG
>JABFPJ010002513.1:0-19284 GCA_022817425.1 Gryon sp. ZL-2020
AACTGTAGCAGTCAGTTACGATAAAGAAGTGACTGAAAATATTAGTTAAATCAACTGTTTTTATCAGTTATTACTGATTTTTAACTAATTTGATTAGTTAAAGTAACTGCTCCGATTTTTTTCAGTGTAAATATATAATTTTTCAATATATTAATTGAAAGAAAGTTTTCGACAAATGTTTCTAGTATACGTTTCTTTCGAATGAAAAAATACATAAAAAGTTATTATACAAAATTTAGGGACTGGTCAAATTTAAAAGATTTAAATGACAAATAACAATTGATGTAATTAGGCATTTTTTGGATATTTCAAAGTTGTTGAGTAGTAGTGAGTGAAAACGAACATCCAGTTGATAAATAACGTTAAGCTTCCTTTTATTCTCTGATGTAATTTCAGTCTAGGGACAATGTGCCTGTTTGAAGGTATGCCACTATAGCAATGCATAGACGCGTTTGAAATATTAATGTGGTATTTAAAGAGAGGGGAGAGGGTTTGTTCGAACATAACATGTCTTGACCCACGAAGATGCTTATGTATAAGTCTTGTTTCCATTTCTTCTCTTTGTTTGGCTTCATACATTTTTCTTGTGTTACTGACTTTACTTATTGGTTACTTGCTGAGAAACAACAGGAAAAAAGGGAAGGGTAGAGAAGATGAACCCACTACCAAGGGTTGAACTTAGACGTTGGTAACTGGAGAGGGCGACTCCCTCGAGGCCCTCGACTGAAAAATACAGCTGCTTGCGAAGAGGGTGCGGAGAGTTCTTACTCTTCGAAATACGATGCTTTCTTATGGTTATTGTCGAGTCAACACCAACTGCAAATCACTGGCGCTTCGCATATGAGAAATAATGTCAATGAAAAACGATGTGAATAGTAGTGTGACGTTTGAAGGATAGTAATTGTGGATGAACATTACGAATATTGTATCAACAGTCGTTTCTCAATTCGGTAATGACCAGCGCGTGACACGATAGCAACCCTTCTTTCGTAGAAATTTTTTTCTCATTAAATTATGTGTTTGCGGTCGAATTCGTTACGGATAAAAGAAGATTCAATCGATCGAAATGTAGACATTATGCAGCTGACAAACTGCTCGATAAAAATAGAACAGAATAAAATATTCCTGTAAACATTGCTGTTAAGAAATGTTGAAAAATTTTACACTACAAATAGTTAATAATTAAATATTAATCAAATTGGACCAAAATATATGCCTGGAATAATCTTTATAAATTTTGATAAAATTTATAATAAATGACAACTTTAGAAAAATAGGTGACTTAGGTGCAATTTTTAAAATTGCATAGTGTCCTTACAATAAAAAATGTCTTCTGATTACAGACTTTTGCTACAAAAATAATTGCAAGACAGTTGTTTTTGTAATATTTTTCAATAACATGTAAGAATATGTAATACAAACTTAACATATTTTCTGACATTTATTCTGCAAACTGTTTATTAATATTATTTTAAGATTGTACATAACTTTATTTACAAAATTTTTGGAATATAAAAATTAAACAGTAAAAACTATTTTTGTATGACAACAATAGAGAATTTTCTGTATATTTAATTATAATTTTCAGATGCATTCAAATGTATATCAGCGATATTAAATTGTTCATTTGACATCAGAAAATTAATTATTATAATCTTGACCTTAATTGAAACAGCTAACCGTTCTTAACAGCTATTGTAACTTGAAGTTAACGATTAGAAACGTCCATTGACTTTATGAATTAGCTTTCGTGCTTTTAATGTTAAATGTTCCTGTTCAATAAACTGTAGATCAAGAATTTTCGACAGAACATTGCATAAATATATACACAAGTTTGGATCATTCTCACGAAGTCATCATTGCGACTTTTGAATGAGTTACGCAATTTTACAAGCGACTTTATTAGCAATTCTAAATTACGGTTACCAGCTAAGGTCGTAATTGGCAGTCCATTGTAGCAGACGAGACGCTACGAATTAATGGACTGAGAACAAGCATGAGACACTGAAGTATTCGGCCATGAAACGTTAATTGAATAGGTGACAGACTTACCGTAAATGGTATTGTGTCTTGCTGGTATAAATAAAACCATAATTAAATTTGATGAACAGTAGAATATGACACATGACATTTGAAAGGTTATATTTTTATGCAAAATTGTGAATTCCCTGTCCAGTCAAGTTTTCTGCTTAAAAGCTGCATTTTTTATCACAGTGAAAATATTTCAACGAAACAATAGTAAAACACGAAGATATGACTTTTGCATTTGATTTGTATACCAGTAATAATAATTGCTAATATAATAACATTGAAACATTTAAAAAGTAAAATGTCAAAAAATACTGGAATGGACACATTCACATTAATTCCTTTAAATGATTGAATTTAGTCTTGTTATATCTATGTTGATTTTTTCGATGCCATTATTATGTCAATCCTTTTCTTAGCTTTCAACTTTCAATTTTACCAAACCTTATGGCGCCAAGTCAGATTTCAAGGCTTTAGACACTAGACCGTTTTAATATGCATGGAACGTAATATGTATAGTCACAAATGAAATGACAAATACGACTGCCGAATGCACTGCGAAACTAAAACGAATAAAGGTAAAAGAGTTTTTAAAAAGACACTATAACGTTATCAAGCTTTTAGTCAAAATCATACATACCATTGCGTACGAAATACGAAGTAGTATAATAAATTGACACTCAGCCCGAAACAATACCAAATTCAAGATCGATCTACGAACGAAAATTTGTAATATGAGAATAGACTAAGTCGGCGATTACGAAAACGATAATGTAACGGGCGTGACAGAGATAAGACAACATCGTGGTAGAGAAGCGCAACATTACGATAACAGGACCGTCATTCAATGGCATTGTTAATATGCATCATACAGCGTTATGTCAGGCAGTTGCCATATAAAGGATTAATGTAAGAGTAGTGAAAAAAGATTTTTTAACGTAAAAAATATTTAACAATTTTATAAAAAAATTATATTATATAATTGAAACATATGTATAAAATAAGTACATTGAAAAAGTGTTTAAAGCATATATTTAAAATAAAAGCAAGAATAATTAAAAATAACAGTATTTTGAAATCAAATTATTGAATTATACTATTAGTATCCTTCATCATTCTCCTTTCTTTTATATTCCGAAATATTCTTAATGTTACAGAACACATTATTAGTTTTTTGGATTAATATAACAGAAAGGAAATTCTGAAGTCTGAAGCGGGTGTCAAAATTACATTTATCTATGAAAAGAATTGTATTAGACTTGATGAACCAGGAAGTAATAGTTCGCAAGTAATAAATTAATAATTCTAGATGTAATTCAATTCATTATTCTTAACGAAAAGAAATTGCATGAAACGAAATTGGATTACCCAAAAATTTTCAGTAGATGTTCCGAAACCAATGATGTAAAGCTTGATGGGACTAATTTTTTCTTTCAATTGTATTCTATTTATAACACATGATAATTTATGTTCATATAACTTGTTACAAATACATTGTAATTTTAATTACGTTTTAGCTTTAAAAGATTATTTATTTTCTCTAAAGACCAAAAGAAAAACGTAATTATAGTGGTAAAAGTTAATTTAAAATTATACATACATCAAATATATTGAGATGTATTTTTGATAATAAATAATTATAAATGTGGTTTAACATGATTTCAGAAGTATAAGAAACGAATATTGAACCAATATTTAATAAATTATAAACTTACACAGACTCGTTTGTTTTTGACTACTACTTTTTTCTTTGGCTATAATATAAAAAAATGTCATTCATAATAACTTTTCACGATATAAAAGCTTTATACATAATCAGATTTATTATGTCAATTAATACTAAATAAACTTTAATGAAACAACTTTTATGTGGTAGCAAAAACAATATATTGGCTTTTATATTTATTCCATTTTACAATAATAGTTTAAATCAGAAATTATTAAAAAACAATGAAATATAATTACAATAAAGTGTAATGAGTGCACAGATAAATTGTAAAACAATATATACTATATTATATATTTTACTTATTTTTTATATAATATTATAAAATCAAAATTTAGATAGAAAAAATAATTTTCCTCAAAATACTTATGTTTCTTTTAAAGAAAGTATCTATTATTAAATTCTATGAGTTTCTGAAATATTTCATGTTTCTCCTTTCTCAGTAGAAACCTCGTTTTTAAAAGAGTACAAGCGTAAGAGTTGCTGTAAAAATCATAAAAATTTCACTTTTAAAGTTTCATTGTAACAGTCATACCCCTACTTCTTCTCAGAACTAATGTTTTTTGTGTGAATCTTCAGTAACGAAATTTCAAGCATAAGAATCTCATCAGTATCTATCAAAACCTGACCCAATTTGTGGAAGAAACGTTAAAACCAGTGATCGAACATTGTTACTTAGTGGATATCAACTAACAGATGAAAATGAATCAGTTTCATTTGCATAGATTACGCATAACATAATGTATTGTTAAACACAGTCAGGCGTTCTCCAGACATTTTTACAAACATACAAATCAACTAATATCGTTAAAAAAGTAAGTGCGACTCGGTTCATTATTTATCATCAAACTGAAAGATAAATAGTTGCGAGACAATGTGCAAAAAACAGTACTGTTTGTTTTCTTTTTTCGCGTTATATATCTTCAATAATAGTTCCATTTTTAAATAAATTCAAAAAAGTTTGGCAATTATGAAAATATATTTTTGACAAATATATTATTTCACATAAATAAAAAGTATTTTTTCAACGTATATATAAATTTCACATAAAATATTTTAACATATTTATTCATAAAATCAATTTAAGATTAAGTATAAAATAATTCTCTTGTTTCATTATTTATCAAACATAAATAGTAATAAGTGTTGCATTTTTAAAATAAAGTAAATATTGCAGAAACTAATACTTAATTATTACTTTTTTTTTATTAAAAACGTCTAAACTCTAACTTTTTACCAAAAGTTAAATGGACACAAAATAAAAACCTTATAATATTTATCAAAAGGTATGATAATGTGAAGATATATTCTTAAGAGTTAACAAATTTACAATATAATATTTATTGCAAAAATGTTGCGCAGTTAAGCACTGTGCTGAAGTAAAATAATGCGCATTAGGCTACTGCGCAACACTTTTTCAAGAAGGATATGTAGTAAATTGTATTAAACATATCATTATGTTACTATTGCTTCTAGTAAATAATATTGGAGATATATTTTTGTGTATAAGATATTTAATTTTAACTTCTTGCTAATGAAATATATGAAGTATTTTTCAATATTATATAATGCAAATTTTCATTTGATTTTATGTAATTTTATCCGTATATGTGAACATTTTCAGGGAAGTGAATTTGCACAAAAACAGGTAAAACTATTAAAGAATATTCAGATGAATATATGTGATAAAAAATGACTCATGTTACAATGATGCACGATATGACCACATTATTGGTAGGTGGTGTTCTATATTTCAAAAAAATATGACCAAGATAAGGGATGATATCGCAGGACAATCATATTCTTTATTTGAAATGTTAATTTAAGTTATATTTAGATATATAACATAAATTGCAAAGATCAGACAAATTTTATAGACATGTATTTATTTATACATATAACATGTTAATCTGAAGTTGTTAAGATTGGCATACGTTTTTCATACTATTTTAATACTAATGTAGTATTTAGTATTTTACATACTAAATTTAATAATATTTGGATGAGCAAAGATACTTCAATTTTAAAAACAAAAATAAGAACTACAAATTAGTATATTTATTAAAAGGATCCTTTTAAATTTATTGAACTTATAAACATAGTTTCTAGAATTAAATTTAGTGAGATCAATAAAAACATTTTTAAAGTATATACAGTATAACAATACTTCACTATAAATTATATACATTTGCTACATTAATTAATATTTTTTTAGATATTAATGTTAAGTTAGTTGAATATCTGAAATTTGATATAAAGCATTGTTGACTGATAAAATGAAATTTAATTGGTCGTCGTTTTTAATATATATATTTAAAAAAGTCGAAATAATAGTAAAAGCAATTATAGAATAATATAAAGTAGAAGTCTAATAAAAAGTTGTTATATCATAACATGAGTGCGATTTCATTTCACAGTTTAACAAAACGAATTGTAATTTATGAACATGTTTATACTTGGCCTTTCATACTACGGAACACACAATGGACAATATTGCGCGGACGTCTATAGTGCGCTGCTTATTAACGCGACCACTAGTTCGTATGTGAAATTCGTGAATTCGCATACGCCATCGATAGGGAATGTCGTTTTGGCAAGTGCGCCTTTCGTTTGCAAACAGTGAATGTCTCTGCAATAGCACCATCTAGATTTCTGCGAACAACGCAAAGGATGGCGTATTGATCTTTTTAGTGGCAGCGTATCTCCACAGGCGCAATCCAACTACTGCAGACTAAAGGTCTATATTTCCCTCGGGATGTATACGTTTCACTATTCCTATAAACACAATTTGTCGAGAATATTGTGTTGGAATACATATGTGAATATACGAATTCATATATACGTCAATTTTCAGCAAAAGATATTTTGCGTTCCGCATTTATATTTATATGTTTTCATGTGAATATAATCATATACTGTATTATCTTAGAAGAAATTGAAAAAATGATTGCGTTGTATTAAGTAAAATATCAATTTCTTATTAAAGACTAATGCTAAATGAATTTTTGTGATAATGAATACCTGATTAATAAACAATTAAATTATTTTAACTCTGCATACATTGGATTCATGATATCTTATAACGATACTAAACAAAACTGAGATGCATAATGAATTACATTTTTGCTTTACATATATTTGAGATTAGACTATAGAATTTTTTATAAAAATCGCAGTTGATGAAAATCCGTGAAATGACTAAGAATTTAAACATCTGATTCATTTTAGAAATCGTTTCTTCTCAAGTGTGAATTTAATATCGTAAATTTTAATATTTCGGCTGACTTTTTGATATTTATTTATCAGAATTTGTAAATCAATTTATTAGATTTTTGTTTCCATTCAACTGAATATTTGACTCTTTTGGTATGTAACAGAACATTGTCAATAAGAACCTTGAGAATATTAGACAAAACTTGATTTGAATATTAATCGAGATGATATATTAAAAATAAATTTGTTGCATGTTCTCATATCGTAATAATAGTCAAATTTGGCCATAAAATTAATTAAATTGGTCAAATATTAGACCACCGACGTTTCTGTTATTTAAATTTAATTTAAAATAATGTTTTTTTGAAACATTTTATCAGTGATTATTGGAGATTAAAATTGACGTTTTTTCAAAGCTAAAAGATACCGAAATAAAATATATATATTTTCCATGAACATATTTAATAAGAACGATGTGAAATAATTAATACAAAATGGTTCATATTCTACAAATATATCTGACAGCCATAATTCAGATTTCACGGACTCTTTTTTTGTTCAAAGAAATATCATTAAGCCACACCTCTTCCGCATAGAACTTAAAATGTGATTCTTCTACAAAATGTTGCAGACAAACATATTACTGAGTATACATTAATTAGGATAAAAATTTTGATTTGGTCATTTAATATTATATATTATAAAGATTTGTAAAATTAATAATATGATTGCAGATAAATATGATTTATTTCGTAACAAAGTAAAATACGCTTATTTAGAAAATTATATAACTTAATATGTGTTAAATAAACATTCTTATATAAGTAGCATAGTAATTGTTTTTATTTAAAATATTAAAATTAGTTTTTTTTCTCCAGAAAATCATTTGAAACTTATTGGGATGAAAATGAACATGGAAAAATACTTCTAATCATAATCAATGAAAACTGCAATTAGTAAATGACTCTAAAGATGAATCTGCATACCACCATTCCATGCAAAATGAAAAAATATAGATTTTGTCAAAGCACTTTACCGCTGAATTACATTAAATATAATTAAACACTAAAAATACACATTTTTGATAATGTCAATAAAAAGAAGACGAAGAAGAGCATAGTGCAGTGTCGTTTGGAGAAGGCCAAGACAGCGCCACTCCGTCTAGTCAGTGTCTATGCTCGTCAATGTTTTATATTTAATCCAGAACGCTTTAACAAGCAATAAACAAACACTGTATCGCCGGAGCGCCGCTTAAATTAGCTTCAATACCATTCAAAACGGCCGCTTGCATTTATAAAGATGACCGTGATAGTGGTCTCGACGAGCTTCCGTCGGCGGGGAATCGTCAAGCCAAGAAAGTGGGAGCAACACGTACAAAGTGGGGGGACTTCTGATGTTCTACGATCTCTAAGCGCCGCCTCTTGGCATACGATGGGCGGGAATCTAGCTACGATTTACGACCCATTGAAATGTCGCCATCTACTGGCGATGCACCAAACTTCACTTGGCAAACCGGAGGCCATTACGTCCCCATGATTGGCTGAACGAGCACAACGACGCAAATCAAGCGACACTTTATTTAACATTTTACATTAATCTAATTTAGGTAGAAACCGATAAAAGAGGTAGACTTTTCGAAAATGTTTTTCTTACATTTTTATAGTGAATCGCACTTTAAAGAATCCCTTCAATTATTATCGATCATTTCCATGCAAGTATATCCTACTGATTTATACTACTACTATGTTCTACTTGTTTCTTCTGGTTATTATGAAAATAACTGATACAAATTCAATATCATTTTTATTCATTAGTTAATGCTAAAATGACGCAATAATAATAATAATAATAATAATAATAATAATAATAATACGCAAGCCAATAGTATGAATACATCAATAATAATTATATGTTCTTACATTGAAACATCTTCAAATATCATTTATACTTAATTATTCATTTATTATAATTACATGTTTCTGATTATTATCAAAAATATATTGTTTATCTATTAATAATTTGGCTCCATTAATATAATTATTTCCATTTAACGATAATGTAAATAGTGGCATTACCTCTTTATGTTAATTATTACAATAAACGTTACGACGACTCCAATGAAAAGTACTTAAAAGTATATAAGTTATAAAAATAAAGATATAATTGCTATATTCAAATGTTATACAATTGTTGTACAATTAAAAAATATCAGAGTTGTTCAATCATATACATATTCTTACATAATCATTTAATATGAGCTTGAGCTTTGTTTGGAACATACTTAGTACTTTAAAAAACGCATGTTGAATACTGAATACTGTATTTCATACAGATACACATTGCGTTTTACAATGAATGAAACATGATTTTGAGTTTTTCATTATTGTATTATAATAAAGCTATAAAATTTAATGAATTTATAAAAGTGAATTTATTTCGAATGAATAAATTATTAGAATGATTGGTGATGAACTACGATAAACTGTAAAAATAAGTATGCGATAATCTTTTTCTACACACTTTTGGTGTCTTTTCGACCCAAATTTCCTGTAACTATATCCATATATTAGATAAGACTCAAAACATGTTGTTTTTTTCGAATAAATAATTTATTTTAGTGCAGTAAATGTAAGATTTTTATACAATCAATTGTTGATTTTCGATTTTTTTAATTAAATTTTATTTAATTAATTAATTATATATATACTTTTTTACATAAATATTTGATAATAATTCTAAATTGTAAAAATTGATCTTTTCTACATTATTCTCAAATATCAAATTTAAGAAAAAGATTATAAGTATTATTCTGAGTATGATTTCCTCTAATATTACATCACATTTTTGTGTAATGTCAGAGATCTGTAAAGTTAGATTTGTGCAAATTCAGAAGATTTCTTAAATCGTTGAAACTTTTAAGTATATCTTTAAAGTTTATCAAAATGTCGCTTTTAAAATGAAATGAAGGTTTTTATATGTTACATGCAGTTCTTACTATGTAACAGATTTTTTACAAAATAATATCGATTATTTTGTTCTTATTGTCCAACCGGATACTTATTTTTATGTACATAAGTAAACGTTTAACATGAAGAATACCTAACTTATATATTGAATTCGAATTTTGCACTAACCTAGAAATAAAACTAAGTGTCCGAAATTTTTTTGTTTCGATACGCATCCGCCCCAGTCTGTGGTGGCCTAGTCGTACGACTGACGGTTACGTCGTTTTACGGCTGTTTTAACGAGCGCCGTTGCACGCGACTCGGCACTAAACCAGCCCTACAGAACATAGCCACTAGTTTAACATTTTATGGCCGAATTTATTATCTGTTATCTACTTATATGATGCTACAATAACAATTATTGTCAGTTTTAATTTGATCGTAAATCTCTGATAAAAATATTTGTAACATTTAAATATATTTCTCGATCTTCTCGGGAGCCATCTGTTGACGAATTCATGAATTATTAAATGCTGATTACCATCATACGGTTTGACCGTGAGATTTAAATGCTGCCTACTGAGTTTCTATGTTCATCTGCAGATGGAGTTACTGATTAAAGTTTATCAGCACTCATATTAATGTTAGGATAATAACACAAAAGTACTAAAATTTATAAGGTCTTAAAAGGTAATGTATTATACAGGATTAACAAAAATGACATATTTCACAATTTTTTATTTAACTTTTAAAGAAATAGTTTGAATATTTTAAATATCATAATTTTTTGCAAGTTTAACGGCAAATTAGACAGAAATGTGAAGAAACAAACATTATACACATCATTAAAAATATAATTAATTTATTATAGATTAGGTATCAAACTATCCTTTTGCTGATAAAAAACGTTGATCAACATATGTTTAATTACTGTTTGTTAGTAACTTGACAAGTGTCGGTCAATGAACATGTAGAAATCTATTAAGTACTTTTTATAAGCATTTAAGTTTAACATATAAACAAGAATGATTTTATGTCTTCTTATTATTACTTTCATAAGAAACGTTAATTTTTTAATGAAACAAGTTTTTTTTTGCAGTCAATTATAATTGGAAAATGATTTTCTTTACTCCCGTATGGAAAAATTATGTATATGTCAAAATATAGATTTTTTTAACGCTACAATTAATATAAAAATATATTTCATATCTATTTTTTAAATATAAATTTATTTTTGCATATTTTTTGCATATATATTTTTACATATACTTTTGAAAATAAATTTCAAATATGTATTAAATATATAACTTGCCGGAAATGTATGTAAATATATTTCAAATATACTTTTGCATATATTTGGAAATATATTTTCTTCTATGTGGATTATGTCTTGATGATAAGCTAGAAATTATAACTTTCGAAAGGATCCTGTGAGTTGAAGTAATTGTTATAAGATGGCGCTAGTTCTAGAATGCCGAGAAAACAATCATTATCATATATGCATTTTTATGAGTATATTTTATATTGATATAAAATTGAACCGCTTAATGATTTTAATTTGTTTAGTCTTGTATAACTTATTTTATTGCTAAAGTATTGCTAAATTTCAGAAGTCCCTAGTATCTCATTTGAACTAAGAACCATAAATGTAATCTAGAAAATACCGAATAAAGAAAAACTACAATTGTAATAAATAATTATTTATTATTGTATCTACAAATTAAAATAATCGAACATTATAAATTGCAATTACCATAAAGATTAATTGTTGTTTTAACGACAATATCTAAGTATTAATACATTATGTAATTATAATAATTTTGTTTAGTACACATTTTGTTTAGTATAGAATGCTTATACTAAAACGGTGTAGTGTTTAAAACCGTGTAAATGCGCCGAATATTTCTATAGCTGTTGCGTCAAAACAAATACAAGCAGAAGCAGCGATCAAACTTTATTTCATTCTTGTGCAAAATAAATTGATAATATTTACAATATTATCAATTATTAAAGTTTGATTTTTCATTTCTTCAAACGCCGGAATAACATTATTTTCCTCGTAAAAATAGTCACTAGGCAATTTTGAGGGACTTACTAGTTTGACTAGATACTTTTAAAATAAAATCAGTTTTTAGAAGAATTTCTGTTTTTGAATGATGAACCTTCTGAATTATAAATAATTGTATTAATGAATACTGCAAATATAATAATTTTGATAGTACCCAATATGTTCCTTGCATCAATAATGTAATGTAATAATCATTAGAAACAAAACCATGAGATTGATGAGAAAAAAGACATATATATATATATACATTATAAATCTTTTATTGGCTACGTTTCGATTTTTAAACAAAACTCTTTTCAAGCCTATAATTAAAAAACAACATGAGTTAATTAACATATTCGACTTATTTAGAGAATTACATAATTATATTTAACACCTAACCTTTTTGATAATTATTTATATTTTGAGATAGTTCATTCTGTTGCGTAGAATTTAAAACAAAACTATGATAATAAAACACGAACAGAATAAATTACATACAAAATAAAACACATCGTTAACAATTATTGAGGTAAAAGTAGCTATCGTTGGAAAAAGAAAATCTTGTCGACAATTGTGTGTCGTGATTTATACTTTTTTCGAAGATATTAAAAAACATTACTGGTTATCTTGATAGTCATGTTAGAAGTAATATCGATTTTGTCAATTAAATGAAACTTTGTACTCTTCCAAATGATTATAAGTTAGTCTCACTTAATGTTTCATTTTTGTTTATTAATATTCCAATAAATTTAGTTATCGCGAGCGTTACAAAAAATAAAATTTAATTTCGGTAATTTTACGAAATTTGAAAAAAGAATTTCTCGAAGGCTTACTTCTCCTACTTGATTATTCGGTTCTTAGTTGTAAAATTTATAAAATTTATAAACAAACGTATGGTATATCTATGGGTGCCCCGGTAACACCCGTTTTAGCTGATCTAATTATGGACCATCTTGAACAAGAACAGTTGAAGAATATAATATGATATAAATAATCAATCAATAAATAAATGTATAATATATAAATATATAAGTAAATAAATTAATAAATAAACTCCGAATAATAATAATATTAACCTTATATTCAATTTATACTTACTATTGCTATTATAACATTGAGACATACATATCTACTACTGATCAATAATATAAAAAAAACTATAGAAAATGTTGAGATATTGAATAAATAAACTGTTAAAAATAATTATTAAATTTAATTGAATAAAAATGTAACAAAATAAAATACATAAACTAATGCAAACTTAAATAAAAACAGTACAATGTAAAATAGCACTTCTCGTAAGAAAGGCACACAAATAAATAATTTTTGCAATTTTATCACAACCAAAAATTTTAGTTGTGATAAAATTGCATGTCCTTAGTGTTCTCACTCTTACACAAATGAAAAATGATGAGTAAAAAAGAATATAGAACCGGCAGAAAATGTACAATATAGGCTTTTCTTGAGTTAATACTCAAACACGTTATTTGTGCTAAGTTATGAACAGATTGTAAAAAGAAGGTTCATGATATCAGATCCGTTATTTTTTTAACTCAAAATCCAAAACCATTTTTTTCTTGAGATTGTAACTTCCTCGGAGATAACAATAGCAGTTTAAAAAATTAAAATCGATTGAAATTTCGTCGAGATATGAAAACCCAAAGATACGAAAATTGTACGGATTTTTCTTAAGACTTTTATTTCTTATGACGTCATCACTGTTGTCATCGATTTCAATCATCAAATCATCAAAATTTCAAGATTTTGATGAATTTACACATTTTAAGGCGGATTCATTGCTTTTTCATTTTAACGAATTTCGCTAAAATACAAAATCTATAAGTCCGCCTTTACTTGAAATTTTGAGATTTTTATAAAATTTCAGGTTTCTCATGAAATTTCGATATTTTCATGATTCTTCACATGTTTTATGACATGTCGACATTTTCTTGAATTTGAAAGATTTTGATGAATTTTCACATTTTACAGAAAGATTTTCCAGATATTTTCCAGATTTTCCAGAAATTTCAAGATTTGTATGAATTTACGCGTTTTACTTGCAAATTTCAAGATTTCTATGAAATTTTACGTTTCAGGCATGTTCAAGATTTTGATGAATTTTCATCTTGTACTTAAAATTTCGAGATTTTTATAAAATTTCACGTTTCTCATGAATTTCCAAGATTTTCATAATTTTTCACATTTTTTATGAAATTTCGATATTTTCGTGAATTTTGAAGATATTGATAAATTTTCACATTTTTCATGATTTATCAAGATTGTTCAAGACTTTGATAAATTTTCACATTTTACTGACAATTTCGAGATTTGCACGAAATTTTAAGATTTTTATGAATTTACGCATTTTACTTGAAATTTCGATATTTTCATGACCACATTTTTCATGAAATTTCGATATTTTCATTAATTTTCACTTTTTTGGTGAAATTTCTATTTTTTTTTATAAATGTTCGAGTTTTGTTACATTCTTACAATTCTTATGCTATTTCAAGATTGTGATGAACTTTTACATTTTTCACGATTTTTCTTTGAGATTTTGATGCATTTTCATATTTTATTTAAAATTCGGAAACTTCATAAAATTCCACTTTTTTTATAAAACAATTTTCAATATTGTAATGAAATTTCAACATTTTGATCAATGTTCACATTTCTCATAAAAAATCAATGTTTTTAACAGTTTTCGAGACTTAAATTATCACATTTTGAATAAAAATTTCATAAGATACCAATAGCGTTTGAAAATTTTTGAAATATTATATTTATAATTACAAAATTCATTTATAATTTTTTAAATATCCCATCTCAACTTGTGTTTCTTATATGAATTAAACTTAATAAAGTTGATTAAAAAACTAAACTAAAAATAACGGAAGAACAAAAATTTCATTAAAAGTGAAAAAGCGCCAAGTACAAGGATTCATTTAATTATACAATAAATGAAAACACATACACATCATAAGATAATTTTTTAAATCTTTATAAAAAATAATAAATACTGAAATAAAAAATCCAAATACTCAATAATATAATTGTATAAAATAAAAGTAAATAATATTGACAGTATTATTCAGAATTTAAAATTTTAAGTAAAATGTGATAATTCATGAAAATATCTAAATGTCATGAAATATGTGAAAATTAATAAAAATCTTGCAATTTAATGAGAATCTTGAAAATTCATGAGAAGTATAAAATTTTCTAAGAATCTCGGAATTTTAAATAAAATGTGAAAATTCATTAAAATCTTGAAATTTCATCAAAAATGTAACAAAAATTTAGAAAAAATAGTAAAAATTTTACGAAAAATTTGAAATATACTTAAAATCTTTACTTGCATTTTGCCGTCTGTTGATTCGAACATTCAGACTGTACTGTTGTTATCGCTGAAGTCCTTTTGCTCTTTTGCCGCTTTAATCACGAGTTCGTGCACCTTCCTTTACATACACGGGCCCAAAAAATATCATTAATTAATAAATCATCAACAATGTGTAAATATAGACAGTCTTTTATTGATCCAATATGAAAAAAATATTTTTTAATCTAAGCATATTGCATATTAACTTAATAGTCTGCCAATATAAGAATACATATTGTTGAATCAAAAAGAAAACTTGTTTGAAGTAACAGTGAATACAGATCTGCAGTCTATATTGAAACACGTAATAGGTTCACTCACAATAGATACAATTTCGACTTACCATAGAACCAATGGTCCAGCTTAATTGTATCAATATTTTGGAGGTTATTATTATGTTAAAATCGATCCAATTAAATGTGCTTTATATTGAGTTGTCAACATTAACTCAATGATCAATTTTGTTGGGTTAATGGTATTTTTTGGCCCCGTGTAGCTATCGTTAGGCATTTTATCCACTGCGTCTTGAACTTCGGGTGCATTGCGATGGCAATGACATTAAACTTACCATCATTTTTAATGTTGAACATATCATGGAATCGCTTGTTTAGACTGTGCTAAAGTAATCCTTCGGCTATTGACTCAGAGTGCCGAAATCTTTAGGTATCACGTTTATTTTGCATCTTAAAGAGACAAGACAAAGCAGAAGATAATCGTAATGACAGTTTTCTTTGCCTTGCAACTTGTTGATTGTCATTGATAAAGGCCTTAAACATTGAAGATACCCGCCGATGTCAACGAAATCTCAGTTCTTCAATGTATTCTTGAATCTCATCGATGAACTCAAATCTCTAGTCTCGTTCCTTAGATGAAAGATTTGCTCCAAAGCCTGGAAAAGATAATTCTATCGTACGATAAATAATAGTTCTTTTCAGTGTTTCCTTCAACATTACTTCATTTTTGGGGGGGGGGGGTCTTGTTGCCGACCACAATTCCTTTCCTTACATTTCATCATTGTTGCGAATGTTGGCGTTTCAATAATCGGTTGTCCTCTATTATCTTGTTCACATCGGTTGTTGCAACTTCATGCGAAATGTGACAGGCGCACAGGAAGCGTCTTGGAAACACAGCTTGCAAGTCCAGAAATTCCTGCTGGAAAATGTCTACTTCATCGCTTAAATTCGAATCATCTGCGTCGATAAATTAATAAACAAAGGTTGATTTTTGACAAAGTTATAACATTTTTAAAGTGAGCAATTTTTGCCTCAGAAAAGTGATACATATTTTTTGCGAGTAGTGTATATAATATTTTATATAAATGTAAAATTATTCTGCAATAATAATCTTATGAAATACATGAAAATATTTTCATATTTTATTACCAAAGAAATAATAACATTCAAAGTCATAGCAATAGCTTAAATAATAATATATCAAGAAACAATTTAGTAAACTTTATGGTTTGCATTTACGAGGAAAGACGGAAATCTGTTACATTCATTCAAACAGTAAACAGAAATGGTCTAACAGCTACAAGATTTTTATTGCTAGAAATAATATAAACGCATCTCACGTTTGGCCGATAACATTCATGAAATCCAGCGACAGGTTGAAATCAAATGCATCATAGTGACATTGGTAACATTTACGAGGTAGTGAGAAATAAAGTGAGTACTTTGAGGTTGCATCATCGTCACTTTAAATCCCGTTACTCGCTCGTAAAAGACTTTGACGACTTAGTCGAGCTACTGTGCCGTAGGAGTGACTCTCCGTCATAAACTTAGGAATAGCTTTTTCCATTTACTCGCCCTTTGCCGACAAAAGGGCTTGACATTCACTTGACTGCAGTCAGTAATCGTTACTATTATCTTTAAATTGAATCACTATAGAAATTCTATTAAAATAAATGAAGATATCATGGTTACATCACTTCGTTAGTAAATGTGATATTATATTAATCGTCTTAGTGCGAAATTAGCGTTAACTTCCGCTTTTTGTTGAAAATTTGTCAATATCAAATTAAACAGAGTCAAGTATATTTCTTCAGACGTATCAATGTGTCAAAACTTATAATATTACTTATATTATAATGATTAGATTCAGTTTTTCGAAGAATTATTGATAATCAACTACCATTGTAATTAAATACATACATTTTCTACATATTGTCCATATATGGATCATATATTATCGCTATATTGTTCATATCGACGTTCCTTACGAAGACTATTCCATTTCAAAAATTGCCATATAAATTAACATAGGGAATATTGAAATCGAATAGTTTTCGTAAGGACCGACGATATATTGTCAATATATTGCCATTATATACATATATTAATGATATAGTGCTTATATAATAGCCTTATTCTGCGATGTAAGGAAATGTATCGAAATTCGAAAAATGGACAAAAACGCAATACATTGGCAATATAATGGTAATAGAGTTACAATATAGTGGCGATATAGTATGAATATAGTGGCAATACAGTGGCACTATATGTTTGAAGAAATAATATAGCGGCATTGTAGTGAAATTATATATTTTTTTGAATTAATATTGTTAAAATGTAAGTTTTACTTATATAATTTTGTATGTTTATGGTATATATTTCAGTACATAAATGTCATCATTATATACTCTTATAAATTTATTTAAAAATAATGATAATCACATGACATATACATAAAACACGGTAAAACTAAACGTACTCCACCCTAATAGACCCTATAAGAATTGCACCAGAAGATAAAGTGCGGCCTTTAACAGGGGCAATAACTTCCAAAAACTTAGATGTGTTATTCTTATTATCAAACGGATAAAATTTTATTTTGCACAACTCTGGTTTCATATTGAATTTTATAAACAAAAATTGGTATGAAAAAAATATTAAAATATTATCTAAAAAAATGAGGCACGAAAAATAGCAACTATTTTACATAATAATAGAAATAATGATAAGGAATTTTATTAAAAATTGGTAATAAAGTATAAGACACAACATAACTTTATTATATAATATAAAATAGAAATATATTATATTAATTATATCCCTAGCAGTACAATAATCTTAGAAACGTCAAATTGACGTTTATTTTTCATTTTGATAGCTTTCCCAATATTTACATAACCCTAATAATTAAAAACATATATTTTCAATATATGGACAATATATTGTCAATATTAACCATATATTATTTTTGCCTTACTTATTTTGCCACTTACTCAGTGGGAAAAGTAGTTACTTTTCCCAGTGAGTAAGTAACTTTTACACTCGCTTCGCTCGTGATGCCATCTTTCTCACTCGTGGGAAAAGCCTCTGCTGACTTCACTAGTTAAGTAATATACTATTATTATATTAAACATGTATTGCTCATATATTAATAATACTTAATTGATAATATATTGACATGATATGTTTCCATAATAATGTATTATTCAAGTTTCATTTAATAAATGAAACTTGAAATGTTCTTTTAAAATATGACAACCCTTACCAAAAAACACTGAATTTTTTAGTATTAACACTAATATTTTAGTGTAAAAACTTATATTTCAGTATATTTTAAGTAAATACACTCAAACTTTAGGGTATACCGTGGTTACATCGAATGAAATATTGATAATCAGTGTATATGTTGATTCATTAGTGTGAACACTGTATAATTCAATGTTTTTCCACAAAAGAATACCAAGAGTTACAATGAGGGTACGAAATGACACTGATATTTAGTCATTTACATTAAATCCAGTGTTTTACGCTGTATTTTTGAGTGTTGACACTGCGTTATTCAGTAATTACACTAAAAATGTACCCTAGTAAAAATTGCAATTGGGTTTTGATGTGGCCATGATCAGGAAACCTTAGTACCTAATCTGGCCATAATTAGATTTTTTAATTAGGATATTATATGTGTGTAACGCTAGGAATTGATATGGTCC
>JABFPJ010002514.1:0-19283 GCA_022817425.1 Gryon sp. ZL-2020
TGTTTAATTTCTTCTCCATTATAAATTGATAAATTTCATATCCTTTTATTATTTATTGTCAATTTTTAAACTTATTATCATTAACAATAACAATATAAATAAATGTCCAATTGTCGTCTCTAATGGCAGATCTGAATGTGAGGATATTCTATTCAACTTAAAAAAAAGTGGCGACGTCTATACTTTTGTTCGCGGTTGAGTTAAAACCATTGTCGATAAAGATGATGTTCGATGTCGCCGACGTAATTTAAAATTACGTAAATTTAAATGTACAATAAGTAAAATATTGTTTTTAATTTTTCACATATAATCATTTCGAACCTTATATTAATTAATTGACATTACAATAATAAAGAATTCATATATTGTAATTATATTTATAATTGTACTTTAATCGAAAATATAAAAAAAATATCTTAAGAAATGTAATTGATACACAACTTAAAATTACGAAATAAAAAATATTTTTATTATACAAATTAAGTATTTTATATAAAAAAAATTTCTTTTTATGTAAGCCTACATAATGCCAATATTGGTATGCCTTTATAGGCATAATACATTAACGCCTTCGTAATGCCAACATTGGAATTACTTTAATGGGCCAATACATTTCTTTCGCGGTTGGCCTTTGTTGGGCCAATGTAATACCATCATTGGGCCAACATAGGTATTTAAAAGGCCAGGCATTACAGTCATATATAGGGCCACTATATCTTACCTACAGTGGTCCAACATTGGCCTACCTATATTGGAAATCATGGTAAGGTAATATCTCGGGCCTCAGTTGGTTTGCCTTGACTTCACTACTTTTTAGGGTTTGCCTATATAGGGCCAACATATTTTTGTTGGCTTGCCACGATAAATTTTTACTTGGGTTTCTTTATAAATTATTGTTTTTAACAGTAAAATTTGATGATTTTTTGCCGATGGATTCAGAATGCTATTAAAAAGAGTAATAATTCAATTGAAAATTGTACATTTTCAGGTTTTTCAGTTACATTTCAAGTTTTATGATTGTCAGTGTATATTTTTGATTTTCTTATAATTTACATTTTCTTGTATTTTATATTTTATTATGAAAAATGATGATTGAATATATCTTGAATCATGGAAGTTGCGGGAAATAAAGAAAAAAAACAGAATCTCATTGCTTGACGGTGTGTAATTTATTAGATACACTACCCATGTGTATTTTCTCTTTCAGGCTATTCGAAATCGAGCGAAAAAAGCAAAAGCTTCTAGGAAGTCTAATATGGGTGACATAAAGCCTGGTAGCATAATAGAAAATATAGCTAATACCAGGAGGTGAGTGAAATTGTGCTTATATATTTGTGCTTTATCTGTTTTGATGCATTTACTCCAGTCACCTTATTGCACGATTACGTCTACCGAGGAAGTCTTTTTTAGTTAAACTGTATTTTCATTAACGTTGCATCTCACTTGAAAGTCAAGAACCTCCGCAGTTTCTTCAATTTTTTTTATTACCCCCTGTTCTATTCAGCGTAACCACTTGTTAAGTATTCATAAACTAACACAAAGGAGACGTTAAAACGACCCAAATGTACTTGCAAATTTTCATAAACTCTTTTTTTCAATTTTCTACCGTTATCCTGAAATATTAATTCACTGTTGTACATAACTTCATAAAATTTGCGTCATTCGTTTAATGCCATGACTTCGCTCTTATTTAAATGTTAAAATAAAACTGCTTTGCAATCTTTTCCCTCGAGTTGCAATCATTTAAATGGTCAAATTGTTTGAGTCTTTGTGACAAATATAATTGTAACATTTTTAATCTTAAGTTATATAATACCCGCGAGTACTTGTCAACATGCTATATTAGTTATTTATCGACAAAAATATGAATTAGAATTAAAATTGATTTTAAAATCTTAACGAAACTTTGTTAAATATTTTCTTATGATAATTAAAATTGAAAGGACTTACAATCAGAGTCAGATGATATGCACTTTTAGGACATTTAATATAAGCTTTTACTATGTGTCATATCATTCTTGGAAAATTAAAGGAAAAAGCAAGTTTCATTATAGAACATTGTAAAATTATATATGAAAGAAGACATATTTACTGTAAATACCCTTGAAAAATAATCTTGAGAATAAATCCTACTTGTAGTTGAAATTCATATCGAATGACTCTCAGTGTACAAGCATTGTTATATTTATGCAATAATAAGTTAAATAAGATAAGATGATTATGTACAGTTTTGAATGTAATTAAGTATTAGAAGATTGACTATCTAGTTTCCTGAACGACATGAAAGTATATTCTTTATCCATTAAATTCATAACATTTGCAGTCATCTTTATTAATATTCTGTCATCTTATATTATTATTAATATAAATAATCAAAGCATTGCTTTAGTCGATTTTTGGTTTAAAAATTGTATTAGAAATTGTTTTTTTCTTGTTTTCGCTTTTTTCATCTTTTTTCACTTTATCTTTTGAATAAATATGTCAGCGACGTTGAACAAACACACTCGTCAACATGTCCCATCAATTACCTGCAAAACTTTGAAACTTGCTCAAATTAGATTATTTTCACTTGAATTAATAACAGTATTTAACTCCATAAAATTTATCGAAAGTTATATAATTGCAAGTTATAAACTGGTCACAAGTGATCTTTCGGTTTATTTATAATTCTAGCTACCGACATTAACACACATTCACAGAATTAACTTATTAATTAAGTACATGATACTGTATAGGCTAGCAAGTATACTTTGCTGCGCATTAATTAACTAGACGTATTTTAAATGATATTACGACAGATTATCCTCTCGTCTGTCCTATTACTGTTTATCAGGGAAAAGTTATTTGCTCAGCAAAAACAAAAATCAAGGAAGCGGAAGACAAAATTAAATGAAAGAAGGCTGGACTTTCGAGGCAAGTTTAATTATTTTTGGCTAAAATATACCGCAAATAAAATGAATATCCTTATAAGCAATACATTCATCAGTCTATTATGATGAAGGTAGCTGAAGCATTTAACAGATAATTTTATGTTCAATTTACAAGTTTTGCCAGTTTCTAAATAGCCGAGAACAAGCACACGGTCTCTTCAAAGATGCTTCCTAACCTGATAATTAGTCAACAGGACACGGCTGTAAGTTCACTTGAAAGTGACTGAACTGCGTATAACTACTTAGGAATGAATCAGCAAAGCCGATCAGTATAATCTCAAACGGATATTTTTACTTACACGATTGATATATATCAGAGATATTTAATCAAAAGATCTTAATAGAATTACAGTTTATCCTTATAAATAAAAAAAAAATAAACAATTTAATGAACAAATTTCATGTAATTTTACATAATTTTATTGTATGAATATTACGATAATAAATAATAATGTTTATTTGCTTTCTGCAAATGCTTCAATTACATTGTTTTTCGTTATACAAATATAATGTAATAACAATATGCAATTTTTTGTATTGTATAAGCATTTTTTGGTGACACTTTTTGCCTTACTCATGAATTACAACTATTTATAAATAAAAAAAGTTAAACATATGATTATTCAAAATAAAAACTTTAAAATAAAGAAAATCTAAATTTTTTAGAGTGAAAAATAAAATAAAATTAATTAATTGTGATGCGTAATAACACATACAACATGTACGTCAAATATTCGAACAAAAAGACTTCATTTAAAAAAGTTCCTGTGCATATTATTTGATTTTAAGCTTCATACAAACATTTATAGTTTCATAGTAACATAAAAGTAAAAAAGTAATTAAATATGTCAGTCAATCCTTACAGCATAAAATGTATTATAGTTTTTCTATAATATTATATTGCAATTATTATTCATTGTTAATTGATATGATTATTTTCGTATATTGTATTATCGTATATTGTAATACAGAATCAGATTACTTTAATTAGTTTGAAATAATTTATCATCATACATAGAATATGATAAAATATTTATATACGAAAATTAGAATTTATCGACATTATATCCAATTATAAGATAATCGTAATACGGTAAATTATTTTGTGTAATTAAGATACACTAATAATCATATTCATATAAAAATAAAAATATTTATGATAATAATCGTTTTCTTTAAAATAAAGTAGGGCATTCCAGATTTACATTTTCATGAAAACTTGGTAAAAGTAATTTTTTATTTATACTTTAGATGATCAAAGTTATTAAAGTCACAGTTGATTCCGTCAGTAAGCGAGAGAACTTAAATATTTCGTAAAACTTTATTCATATTAATTTTCAATAATTCACCCGAGATAACTTCTTTTAAGATGCCTGGTTTGAACTATGAAGCAAATCATTCGAAACTTTCCCATTAGTTTGAAAAAGCATTATACAGTATATGAAAAACGTTTGTTCCGTTTTATAATTCTTAAGTATGAAAGCATTATATCTCTTTATCAAATTCCCAACTGAGTAGAAATTTTACCGGTAATGCATTAAAATCATGTAATTCCATAATAAGAAATTTTTTGACATTTAAAAATTGTACTCTAAAATAAAGACTTATACATATTAAATTGAAAGGTTTATAAATCATTCATATATGACTGATGAATTTCTTGTATTTTTTATTATTTACATCATAACATCGGATTTACATTGGAAAATATTTCTCACCATCAATCTAAAAAGGGTTTTTTCTATTCATTCAATACAAAGTGACAATATATAAAATCGCAATATAAATTCTTCCTTTAAGGAAATACATTTGCGTTACTTCATGTCATATTTATCACTTTGAGTCAACAATCACATTCTTTTCATTTCTACTTCGTGTGATAAAAACTACACTGTCATGCTTTGCTTTTTAACAGTAGTATAGTATTCAGTGATTTGAAGCTTGCGAAAGTTCTGTGGCAATGAAAAAAAAAAGACTTTTGTAAATGTAGAAGCTTTTTAGTAGCTTTTGACTAAGGTCACGTAGTGGGTATTCTGTGGCAAGGTTCGCGGAAACTGCACTTGGAGCTGCCGCTTTTGTTACACCTGGCATCGAAGAACCAACGAACACGGCATCTGGTAGCAACGAGGATGAAGACGAGACGCCGTTGGACCCCGTAGTCGTCATATCTAACGATAAGAGTACGGAATTTTTTCTTGCCACCGTAGTCGAAGAAGCAGCGTAAGTTTGATATCATTTTATGTATTGAACTGTAATTTTACTAAATAATCACTATTAATATACTTTAGAACAACACAATACAACAGTACAACAAAATATTATTTTAACATACAAAACTATTATTTAAAAAACCAATAAGTTATTTAAAATCAATATTTACACATAAAATCAAAATGATTATGATTCTAAAATAGCATTCTCTTATTTTAAACATGAAAGCAATGAGAAAATTAAGTCTAATCAATTTAACAATTATCTTTAAATTAAATAAAACAGAACTATTCTTAGATTGAGTTTGCATTGTCATGACTTGCGATCGATATATATACATGTATAAGTGAAAACGTTGTTGTTACTATCTTATGAACGTTACTTTACGTTTGATAGCTTTTTTTCCTGCACTGTGCACAAGTACTTCTGTTTTGAGGTAATTACAGTTATACCAATGCTGTTCTTTGTATCAAATGAACGACCGAGAACGCAATCTCTTATGACGTTTTGCTTTTCATCTTCAGTCCTGTTATTTTGTTTTTTCTGTTTTTATATACACTACGCGTTAATACCACTTTACAGAAAGAAATATGCCAGAGAAACAACTTTAGCTAGAAGAAAATTAAAAGGCAAGCAATTTTGAATAAAGCTTTTTAGATGCATGGTGACAAAGGTACAAAACTCAGGCACCGATTTTATATAAAGAAAAAGAGAGAAAAAAGTGAATATTACACCAACACGTGCGCATGGACACTGCAAAAGATTCTTGGTAAATTAAGTTTCGTACATCTATGTTTTTATTATTTTTTTTAACTTTTTTGAATTACTTTGAGACGAGCAACTTTAACAAAGCTATTTTAGACTCATATTCATAGAAATAGCTATTTCATTGAATAATAATAAAAAAAATCAATAACATCGAACATTGTCGCAAAAGTCGAACAATCACTTCACTTAACAATGATGAAAAAGACATTAAAACTTTTTATCATCCAACTGGACAAATCTACCAATATCTTTTCAATCCTGTAAAAAATTACTACCCGAGTAAAGTGCCTTTTCCACAGAGTCGTTATCCTGAGTTAAAACTTTGTGGACGTGTAAGTTTTTCTTACACTACACACAGTGGATTCGTGACTGCCGTTCTCTGCTTACTCAGTTTTAAGTTGATAACCTTTGTAACGTGTTAATCGCCATTTTAAGACTACGTGAGACATATCTAAAGACAAAACTGTACAAGTAAGAGGTTTTGACAATCACATTAGACAAACAAGAGTTGATGATGTTATGAAGAGTAATTGTTCATTAGAAATATTTCTTTTCTTTCATTTTTTTTGTCATTTTTCTGATTATGTTTATAAAATATAAAAGTTTGTATACAATTGGAATTTATTGTAAAACTTTTAAAGGAACTTAGAGAATTTGATCATTTGAGAGAAAGTTACTTCGATTGATTTTTTTTTGTTTTAGCAGTATTTCAAGATCGTTCAAATTTTTGTAAGAAAATGACAAGCATTTTTCAATATATATTAAATTCCTAAATTTTATGAAAAATTGTGGTTTTAATGTCAAATTTGTACTTTGAAACTGAAGAAAGTGCAAGCTTCGAAAACAAATAAAGCTTTTAGTATTGGGTTTAATTAATTGGATATTTTATGATATAATAAAGTTGTGTTATTTTTTTATTGTGACATTTCGATAGTAACTCATGTTAATAAATATATGAAAAAATAAACATTGGTTATACCAATAAATAAATCATGATTTTTATATGTATTGATTAATATAACTTTTGATTGAATATACAAAATTTTTTCAATATTTTATTTATTTTTCAAATTCTTTATTTTGTATTCATATTATATAAATGTAATGTAAAATATACCCTATATGTTTAAAAGATAATATAGTAACGATCTTGATACTATTACTTATGGTAAAAAAATTTGAAGTATCAAAATTATATACTTCTTTGAAGTGTTTTATAAAGGGTGTAAAGTTAAATATATTGTAAATATAGGTATTAGTACAAAAATGTATAGGAAGGTAATTAAATTAAATTTTTTACTTTTTTCCAAATTAAATTTGCTACTTTTTTCTTTGAAATATATCATGAAAATTATATATATATGAATAATATATTTTATTGTTATATAATATATTATAATGAAATATAATATACCAATATAATCTATTTCGAAAGTAATTAATTATCTGTTAAAAATATGTTATCATTTCAACTCATATTCATTAAAATAAATATAGTATTACAGTAAAATAATCATAATATTAAACGATACTATTATTTCATATTCAAATTATTTGTTTTTGACTCACTGTATAAGAAACATAGTTGTCATTTCAGTGCGGTGGCGCAAGCTCAATTATCCAGTAACACCCAAAAAACTAATGACATGGGTTATGATGGAACAATCAGCAATACTCTTCTACATGAAACCTTGGAAACGAATTCTAGTCCAAGTCCAAATACAAGGGCGACATCGGGTCCATCGTCGTCGACTTCATCTTCGCCGCCACCACGTGGTGCAAGCAGCTCAGGAGGTTCCCAAGTGAAGAAAAATGGCAGTAATACAAATAAACAAGAACTCCGGAGACTTAAGAGTACATCGCTTTTGCCACTTCAGTTGGCCCGAAGTTCTAGTGGTTTAACGGGTACTTCATCGTGTAAGAAGGACCGTAAAAATGCATCTAGTGGCTCAAGATTCACCATATACAAGGCTAATAAAGCTAGCAAAAAGAAGCGAGAAAAAAGTTCTGCAAAAAGAGAACGCAAAGCTACCAAAACACTGGCAATAGTACTCGGTGAGTTAAATATTTGTTATTAAGAACGCAGAATAATAATATAGACTTTAGTATATTTTCAAATTAGTTAAATTTGTCAATTGTTTCCTTATTAAAATAAATATGGTAAAATTATCAAAACAATATTTGAATAAATACAACTGTGTTTGCAAGTATGATTTCAAATTGATGCATGATTCATTGTTAAGATTACACTTCATATTAATTTTACATTAATTTTACTACAATATCTTTGAAAAACAAGCTAAATTTTTTGACTGATTACACAAAATATAGTTTCATATAATAAAATAAATTATTCAAGAAAATATTCCGTGATATGCATACCATAGACATTGTAAGGTTTTTAGCCGTTCTATTTAATCTAAATATGTTTAAATGATTTAAATGAACACACGCACAAAATTAACTTACTATCACACCTTTATTTATTTATGTGTGAAATATGTAAACTTTCTCTAGCTCAATTAGAATCATTTAAAAAATCGGATTGATTAAGTCAAAAATATTTACTTCTTCTAGCTGACACGCACAGCATAGAAGAAATGCGGGCAATATGGGCACTCGGGTAATATGGACAGTTTTAATTTTTAGTAAACAATCAAATATTTTCTAAAAAATGATAATGTATTCTGTTGTATAAGTTTCAATTTATTGCATAAAAATGTATTATAGTATAGATTCCAATAATAATACGACAATTTTTAATAAAATTAGCAGATTGCTTTTTTTTAATCTTACAAATATTATGGCGCATAATATTACATACGACAATATATGCAATACATTTTTTTTATTAGAAGATTAGTATAATAAAACAAGTATTGTAGTATTTATTTCACCGTTATATATAATTAAAAATATTGTTATACTAAGAATTAAGAACAATTTAAAAAACACGTCATAAGCAGGGAATACGGACAATTATATATAATAATGTGTTATTTGATAAATAAATAATATACATTTTAATTTCAAAACAAGAAAAGCATTTTTCGTTATTAAGAACACGGAAAGAAAAAATCAGCTGGGATAGCAAGAACGAGCAATATCCCAGTAAGCGTAAAGCGCTGTACTAACACTGCCATGCGCTAGCTTAACTTCTAGCGCCTTCGCGTTGTTGCAATGATGCTACGACTCGTCTTAGAAACTTTTTGACGGTTAAAAAGAATAATAATTAATTTCAAATTAATTATTATTCTTTCATAAATAATACAATTAAATTTTTTTTTAAATATCATTAATTTATTTAAAATATAAAAATATTAAATGAGAAAAGATTGATAATCAATAATTTTAAAGAATGAGGTTATGAATTTATATACAAACCAAATTAGTAGATTAAATACTACGAAAAAAATGGGAAATATTTACGTATGAAATTTTTAATGACAGCGGATGGTAGATCCTATTTTTCAAGGATTTTACGTATGTCACAGCCCATTTTTGTTAATTATCGAATCGTTTAAAGCGAAAGTCGATCTGCACATTTAAGACATGCAGTGTTGATTACAGCGTTATCACAACAACGCGAGGCGCTATGCTTAAACTCGCGAGTTTCAGTGCAATGTTTCGTATGTTTTGATATAAGACTTTTGATTTTAACACCGCGCAAAGTATTATTACAATACTTCTTTTCTTTCCGTGAAACTATTATAGTATTATTTAAGAAATATGAAAAAAAAATTCTTTATAACATGATTACCTCTAAAAATTTTCGAATAGATCGCGACTTAATGATTTTTATCCACATTTTGTTGGAAAAAATTGATTTATTTTATGTTTTTTACATAGGTGTCCGTATTACCCGTATAATAATATTTTTAAATTAGAAAGTCCGTATTACCCGCTTTTTCCCTATATGGTTGAAATAATTAGAACTTTATTTAGCTTGTGACTTGTATTTGTGCCTATGCTTGTCTAACACTATGTTAGTGCTTGTCTAGTGCTAGCTTGGTGTTTTCTCTACTCTAAGTGATTGGTGCTTTTACTTCACTGCAAAGGAATGTATAATTCCAGTTTGGAGTTTTGACAGCTTCAATTATCAAAAATACAAATAAAGCGCATATGCAACGTTGCAAAGTATATATATATACTAGCTGAATTGCCGGATTTGCCTGGCAAAAAGCTTATAACCCCTTCTCTATGACCGCCTATGACTCCCAGCAAAATTCCTAGCTTCATCGGAGGTATCTCTATAAACTCTTTATGGGCTCTTTATGGATGCCCTACAAACTCTCTATAAACTTCCTGTAAACTCCCTATAAACTCCATATAAACTCCCTATAAGCTGTCTATAAACTCCTTTTAATCTCCCGATAAACTCCTTTTAATCTTCTCGTATGAACCGCTATGACACCACTTATGACATCCCCTGTGTCATCCCCTATGGCATCCCCTATGACACTTGAGGGGTACACCTATGACACAAAAAATTACTTTTATAAAAATCTAGTGCAGACACACTTTGGAGATTACATTCTCTCAAAACTTGGTTTAAATTGGACCGGTTGATTTTGCGTGATTGACATACAAACAAACAAAAAAACAACCAAACAAACAAACATATTTTCAAATTTATATATTAGTATGGATATGTATATTGTGATGCAATATAGATTATATCTAAGTTCCATCTTTTCACACTCTGCGGAGATCATCATTTAAATTTTGCATACATGTTTGTCTGTTCTTATTTACCCAAGTAGAAATTGATACCGGATTTTTACGGGGGCCCAGCCGAGCTATTTCCTGGCCTTACTAAGGCATTCACATGTGGTTCACATGAGTTTGTAATGCTGCAAGGTCCACTTGGGCAGCCATAGAGGATTTTTATGTGGTATTCTATAAAATACTACATAAAATACTACTATTTCATAAAATACTACATATAAATCCCATATGGCTGCTCCATGTGGACCTTGCTCTCGGCAGCGTTACAACCTCACGAGGGCCACATGTGAATGCTTTACTATATCCCAAGTAAGAATTTTGATCGGGTGTTCATGGGGGCCATGCGGGGGCATATTCTGGGGCCTTACAAGGCTTGCCACGCTATCGCCTTGCAAGGCATGCCACTCAACCATCGTACAATAAAAAAATTTCCCCTCCTCTGAACGGAAAAGGGGGTATCAGCTTTTATGCATTCGGAAGGTCTCCCGTAAAACCTCCACTCCTCTTCGATCAACTTCTTTTTTTTACTTGTTGAAGAAATCCGCCTAACTGAGAATCGATCATGCGCCTCCGAGGTGTTAGTCAGCAGTCTTGTCCATTATACCAATCTTGACTTATAAAATATAACTTGTATTGTAATAGACACTCTCTGTTATATGGCAGCCCCTGTAGAAGTATACCCTATGAAAACCATGTAAGGTCCCTGTATGGTTCACCAATCGAATTATAGCAATATTTAAAGAGACCTGCCATTAATAAACCTTGCGTGGCCCTCCTTATTCTATTGATATGGCAGGCCATGACGAGTATACCTTATATTAACTTTGCAAGGCCCCCAAGTTGTTATTTATTGGGCACAATCCTTTCGGAGATGCCTTTCGTATGCTTCGCGTGGACCTTACATGGTAAACCCGTCAAATTTCAGCATTAATGACATGGGCTTGATAGGGATTCTTATAGGGGCCTTTCGTATGCTTCGCGTGGCCCCTACATGGTAAACCCGTCAAATTTCAGCATTAATGACATGGGCTGGATAGGGATTCTAAAGGTTAACCTAAGTGGGGCCTGCTCTAGCATTCAATTGGCATTTTAATGCTGAGTTCGGTAAGGTAAATCTGACTGGAGCCACATTAGGATTTTTACCTAGAAATGTATGCAAAGATGAACTTATAAAAATCTGACAAGTTATTAACCCGATACTTGTGTGGCAGTTTTCATCAGAGATTGTAAAGGTGAACCTAAGTGGGTCCTGCTCTGGCATTCAATGGGCATTTTCATGCTGAGTTTAGTAAGGTAAACCTGATAGGGGCTACAATAGGTTTTCCATGTGGAGACTTCTGCAGGGGCTGCCTCATTAAAATCTAGGAAAATTCTGCTTATGTTTTAATGTGGCATTGTACTTCTAGATTTTCTTAGGAAAAATATCATTGGGACCTTTTCATATTTTGGTACAAATTACCATTCTATGGCAACCCCATGAAAAACTTGATCGGGCCCTTACATGAAATTATGATTTGCCGGTTACATTTCTACTTGGGTTGATGTATATGTTAAAAATGAAATCTTTATATTGTATTTAACAAGAGTAAATATTTTTATGGGAAACTAATGAGTGCAAAAAGGAAAGTAGATACTTGTAACCTACTCCATAATCAAACTTCCTTAAAACAAAGTCGCAATTCATAGTCATACATTTATGATCGTATGACTTTTTAGAAATTGACAAGAAATTGCGAGTAGCTAATACTTCGGAATTACGTCATAAAATCTTAGACAAAATTAAAATCTTTTGAGAAACATTTTCTCAAAAGTAATAAAATAAATTTATGACAGTTGAAAGCAACGAGTCTCTGAACCAATGTTTCAAATGTGCAATCTGTTAGTCATAATTTCGACTTTTCGTTTTACAATGAAAAGTCGATTCAAAAAATAAAATTTATAGTAAAATCAAATCTTAATTCAAACTTTATTTCAATAAAATCAGAATATTAACTTTGATACATAAAAAAAGAAAAAAAATAGTAATATAACCAAATGTATTCTCAATATAAGGTGCTGATATCAATGACTATGGTCAAGTACATTTTAATTTAAAAATCTTCAATCTTAAATTGTTATTTAACGAAAAAAAAATTCTAATAAAACAATATGCAAAAATGTATTGTTGGTAGATTCGTTAGTTTTGTTAGTTTTGTTAATTTTGCTAGTTTCGTTATAGATTCTTAGTTTCATTAGTTCCAATAGTTTAGTTAGTTTCGAAGAAAAATAAAAAAACTTGGCTTATCCTGTCAAGGATTCCATCAAGGAGAAATTCCTTATTTATTAAAGTGTTTTATCAACAATTAATTTAACATATAAAATGCAATATTTAATAAAAATAAATAAATAAATATATTTTATAAAAATAGATCGTCTGTAATCGACGTCATCGAAAACACCTGGGAGGGGAGGAATTTTTGTGAAGAAGGGGGTAGCTTGGTTAAGGAGAGCGGTTTGGGGACAACCTCTATAAGAGTATTGACCCCTAATCACTCTAGGATCTTACTCCCGTGTTCACTCCCGACACGAAAAATTTTACTTTAAATAAACTTCGAGTTGCACTCCGAAAAGAGTCCAACTTGATAATTGCAACAAGCTTTTTAAATCTCACTTAAATTTAAAAAATGAGAGATATTTTTGCTTGGTGAACTGATTTGATGATTAAACTCGGACCTTCTATTCTATTTTGGTATCAAATTTATTTTGAGAAATTATCAAAATATAGGTAGCTCTCTAGCGTATCAAAATCTAGGCTCAGATCGCATGCGCCGAAATCGATATCGATACGGCAGAGTGCTACCGGGAGGTGCTGCCCTCATGGCTTGTGCGGTCACGGCGAGCGCTTCAATGGCAGCGATCAGCTGTCAGTTTATCGCGAACCGGGACCGTTACAGTACATTAGCTAGCTTTAGACCTTAAAATAATAAAAAGCTAAACTCCAAAATTATGAAACTAAGACCTAACAAAAATAAGTAACAAAAAATATAAACATGCAAAAATAAGGTTTTGTTAGTTTCTTTAATTTTGTTAATCTTGTTATTCTTGCTAGTTATACAGTTATACATACTTAGTTTCATTAGATCCGATAGTTTCGTCAATTTCGATGCATAATAAAAAACCTGGAGCGAACCATATTTACTTGAATTAAGTATTAACCTCTACAACATATATAATGTAACATATGAACGGTTAGATTGTACTAAAAATTTTATTTTTTGAACTGGGTACGTTTGATATGTCAGCCGTCATTGCTTTTTATTTTTAGACTGTTTTTGTACTTGGCCTTTACTTTTCAGTTTATCTGAATTATTGGTCTTATATCAGTTCACTTTTTCAATAACTTATAAAGGAATAATGTATTTAAAATTCGTTTACCTTAAAGTTCCATATGAATTCCATACACTCTACATACATTTTTGAAAGCTTGAACATCCCATATTCATCCCAAATGCATCCAATATGCATCCCATACGCATCCCACATACAAGTCATATAATTCCTATAAGCATCTTATAAGCATCCCATAAGCATTTCATGAGGTTCCCATTAGCAACCCATGAGCATCCCATAAGAATCCTGTACACTTCCAATAAACATCCCATAAATTTCCCATAATCATCCCATAAGCTTCCCATAAACTTACCATTAGCTTCCCATAAGCTTCCCATAAGCATCCCATGAGCTTTCCATAAACTTTCCATAAGCATCCCATAAGCACCTCATTAGTAGCCCATAAGCATCCCACAAGCAGCCCATAAGCATCCCATAAGCAGCTCATAAGCATCCCATAAGCAGCAAATAAGCATCTATAATGCTTCCATAAGGTTCTCATGAACGTTCCAATAGCATTAGCGTCCGATTAGCAGCCTACAAACATCCCATAAACACACTATTAACATCGCATAATATCCCATAAGCATTCTATAAGCATCTCGTAAACATCCAATAAGCTTCCCAGAAGCTTTTCATAACCTTTCCATAAGGTACCCATAATGTTTTCATAAGCTTCTCATTAGCATTCCATGAGCATCCCACAAATATCCCACAAGCATCCCATAACCATCTCATAAGCTTTCCATAACGTTTCCACAAGCATCCCGTAAGTATCACATAAGTATCCCATAAGCTTCCCCTAAGCATCCCATAAGCTTTCCATAAACTTCCCATTAGCTTCTCATAAGCTTCCCATAAGCTTCCCGGAAACATCCCATAAGCATCCCATAAGCATCCCGTAAGCCTCCCTTAAGAATCCCGTACACTTCCCATAAGCATCCCATAAGCATCCCTTAAGCACCCCATAAGAATCCCGTACACTTCCCATAAACATCCCATAAATTTTCCATACGCTTCCCATAAGCTTCCCATAAGCTTTCCATAAGCTTTCCATAAGCTTTCCATAAGCCTCCCATAAGCTTCCCACAAGCTTTTTTGACACGTTGTGGCGTGTCAGACTGATATTGAGATGCCATATATGTACATCAAGAAACAATTTCTTTCAATGCCAAGTCCTAGTCGTGACTTTTTCCGGAAAGTGATCTCTGGGTCCAACCAAGGGCTGACCCAACTATCATGTAGCCGATGTTGGTTCCAGGGTGGGAAAATTTTCTATTTAACAAACAATTTTCTTGTGCTCTCCTTTGTTTTCTTAACAAAACAACTAAGTCTCGTGCGGTAGAATCACGAAATATCGTTAAGGTAGAAAATCCGCGATGGATCGTATGATTAGGGTTCCAAGTTAAAAGTGTAAATAGTTAATCAGTATTAAGACAAATATTATAAATTCTTATAAAGACAAACGGTAGTTCGTCGACGCCAAGATTACTTTGCAAAACATTTTTGTCAAACAAATTTTTTGTTTGAATTTGGCGGTTTACATGGCGGCGACAACTACCTGTATATTACGCCGACCAATTCATCTGAAATTTTATTTTTCCTATTATTATTGATTTTAATAGTAAAACTAATTAAATGTTAGTTCAAAATGTTCAGTCAATCGCGTATTTTCATTTCGACTATATAGTTTTCCTGTTTTGATAACTCATTAAAAATATTCCTTTAGATTAGAAATTTACAGTTCAAAAAGTGGAATTCATTCTGATTTTAGAAATGAGTTTTTTAAATAATTTTTTAAAATCCTTTTAACTTGTAGCGGTTTTTTAAAAAGCACTATTTTAATGGATTTTGATTTTGTTTATAAATATTTGTTTCGAAATTTTGTGTAGAAAGATATGAAAAAAATTATTTTCTTGGCCAAAATTTGATATCACTTATTTTTTTTATTTATATTCTTTATTGCAATTTATTATTTTTGTTTTGAAAATCAATTTTGAGTGAAATTATATAAATTTTGATAAATAACGAAAAGTATTTAACATTGAAGTAAATAGTTTTATTGGGAAGTATGTTTTTCGTTTATATGTATTTTTTGGTAGGATTTTTGTTGGGAGTTTTTTGCGAAAAACAAAATACTTTTTTGGAGGAACTTGTTTATATATATACTTTTTGGGGTACTATATTAAAATTGAAGTAATTGTATAAAATTTAAACGTCATTTGAAAAGATTTATTAAATCATAAGCCTACATTATATTGCCAATGGCAATATCTGCTTCTATATATTTGCAAATGGTGACCTAACAAATTTTTATTTCTTTCTGTTATATTTTTGCCTTTTTCAACGATTTAAATGATAAATCGTCAAGATAGCAAAATGCAACTATCAATTAATAACTGTTGCAATTAGAAATACAAAAATATATGTATGTATTTAATTGAAAACATAAAATGAAAAGAACATGAAACACTTCATATTTTTGCACAGTAAACGCATATATTAGCACAAAAAAATAAATTTTTCGTTAAAATGAAATTATAATAAAAAAAGTCTAGACATTCATTCACTCCTTTATATACATATCTTTGTATCTTTGATCGAAAAAAATAATATAACTTCGTATAAGATTCACATACGAAGATTCGCGATTACTGGACAATAATAAATATATCAGTGTAACTTATTTTATCCTGTTAGATCGTCCAAGTATCAATAACAGATTAAATTCATTAATTGATTTGCATGAAAGATTATAATCAATTTCAAATAACGAGCTCATTATGATCTATAATAATTCAGTTAAAAATGTACATTAAAAGAAAAAGGACAAATTCGTCAATTATGCAGTCATGCCAAGTCAGTAGATGAACTCGTTGGTCAACTTGGATCACAGCGATAACAGTTGAATTAAAGGCGACTGAACAATGCAATAAAGCAAAGAAACCTCGTAAAACTAAATATTTGTTTCTGAAAAGAGACACGGTAGTCCTTGTTTTTTGTGTGCGACACAAAAAACAAGTTTCTTTATGTACTTGGCCAGAGACACTACTGTGTCTCTTGATGAAAGTATAAAAATAATTTATAACAATTAACAATAAAATTCAACGACAATTTTGAAAAAGATAATACATACCGAGGTCGTGAACTATTTGATTTTTTGATAATTTAAATAATATGAATGCATTTTCTGGCACTTTTATACTTTTTTGTTAACAATGGTTCATTGTTACACAATGAAAGTTTGTTCAGATAGATTTATACTTTTTTTTCTGATCGATGTTAATTAATAGCTGGATCAATCAATTCTAAAATTTGGTACAAATTATTAAGATATTGCGGGTCAGTTTCGACTCCATCCTTCTACATACATTCATAAGCTCATACATTCATATATAATGCTACCAAACAATAAGAAAGGTATTTCGCTAAATTTACTTTTTCTGGCTATATCTGTTGAGCGATATTTCATTCTCAAATTTCAAAGATAAAAATAAGCGTATACATTAATTGAATAATGAATTATTATTTTGTTATGACCGGTTTTTTTTAATATTCAAATTATAGAATTTATTGACTAATATTATGATATAACATTACATTTGAATAATCAAAATTCTGCAAGTCAGTGTACTTTTGGATAAATTTGCGTAGGATTCACCGATGTAAAATCTTGTAAGTTAGAGTGTCATTTAGAGTTTTGTCTAGTGAATACTGACGGCATTTCCGTATAAAACTACCTATAGATTTAAAAAAAAGTAAAAAGCTTGTAAATTTTATATCAATGGTCTGTGCTCAAGCTTATTTAAAAATACACTTATTGACATATATATTGCTTTTTTAAAGAAAACAAAAATTGGTAAGTCTGAATTCGCAGCTACGTAAAACTGATGTTCATTGCAATATAATGTAGATTTATGATTTAAAAAAATTATCAAATGACGCCTGAAATGATTCAAACACAAATAATTATGTGCACATTTAACTGGAAACCTCAATTATACGGCCCGTAGCAAATTTTCTACCTTAAATTTAGTTTGTGTGACCCTGGAAAAAATTGGTGAGTTGATTAAGAACTCTTGTTACTTGAACTATTATTAGCTAAAACTAAATTAAATAAAATTATTATTCATAGGTGCATATAATTTTAGTGTTGTTTATTAAAATTATTCCAGATTGAATTTTGAGTTCATTTGGGTCAATTTTTTTATCGGAAATATTAATTTTTAGCAAAATAATGGCCAGCTTCTATAATGGTTTAGCTTCTATTATTTGTTAACAATATAAAAATCAAATTTGAGCTTAACTTGTATCATTTGTTTATCATTTTGTGCGATTTCTCCTCTTTATTCTTGTATGGACCAGTGATCACGCACCCAAAAAGATTATTTTGACGACTTGATCTAAAGGTTCGATCAGAAATCGAGATTCATTGATATTTTATTGGTTGATACTGCGGTTATCATCACTCCAAAGCGTTATACCCACGGAATCAAGAGACACGGTAGTGTCTCGCGCCAAGTTCAAAGCGAGACACTACCATCTTTTACATGAAATAGCCATTTTTTGCCTATAAGAAAACAATCACTACATGGTTTCTTATTTTTTCTTATAGACAACGTCATTGCGAACAAAAGTAGCTTTAGAAAACCAAATTCGGTTGAATTAATGAAAAGTTATAGCATGTCAAACATTGATGTTTTTTTGGTAAGACCAAATTTCTTCAAACCATTAAATTTTTTTTTTTTTTTTTTTTTTGGTTAAACAAAATTTTTTCGGGTTAAACAAAATTTTTTTTTTAGTTTTTGGATTAAAAAAAATTTTTTTTCCAAAAAAAATTTTTTTTGTTTTTAATTTCAAAAATTGTTTTTCCGAAAAAAAAATTTTTTTTCTGGAAAAAATTTTTTTTTTAATTTTGGGTTAAAAAAATTTTTTGGGTTAACAAGATTATGAAAAGATTATTATGATTTATATTTATTTAGTACTTGCCAAATTTTATTCCAATATTTTTGTTTAATTCTGATGTTAAAGGACTTTGTATTCACTGAATATTTTTCAGTATTTAGCATTATTTTATTTAAAATTCGTGTGTTTAATTTTCATTATATTTTTTTACTAAACAAAAAGTTAATATTTTTTTAAATTACATTTTTTAAAAGAGAAAATGTTTGAACTTTGCGTGTCTTTGTCATTTTCAATGAATTTTTATACATTATATCATTTAAATTGAACACTTTATGAAATTGTATCTTTCATTCCCTAGTCAGAGCCCTGTAG
>JABFPJ010002515.1:0-19275 GCA_022817425.1 Gryon sp. ZL-2020
TCCTCTCATTCACTCACTCCCCCCTAGTCCGCCGGATTTTCGACTTCATATTAGCTTAATGTATCCCAAGATCTCTGAGATATGAGTGCAGTGAGATTAATCAGTTTGCACATTTTTCTTTTATTAAATTCTACTTCTCCCGTGGTTTTGATTAATACACACAGAAAAATGTTTGTACTTATCAGTAAAGTTAACTAAATTTTCATTTGCATGATGCATTAATGAAAATTCAGTAAATTCAACTTAATATTTTATCACATTATTTAAACCAAAGAAATATTTATTTAATAAATACACCACTTTTTAGTTAAATTAATTCATTGGAATGATTAATATATTTATTTAACTCGAATGAAAAATGAATTAAATAATTTTTATGATTGATGTAATATTGTTAATACATTAATTAATGATGGTAATTTGTATGATTCAAACATAATAAATGCACTATGACTGATTTAACATTTTCTACTTTCAGTATAAATTATATTGAAAGATGACATAACATCGAGATTAAAAGTATAAAGGTTATTTCAATGTAAAATTTCATTTATCTGACGTCAAAAAGCAGGACATCTTCCAACTAATTAGCAGAAGACAAAAAGAAGATAAAAAATATGGTTTTATTTTTCGAACACAAGTGTTTTTGGCCGATAATTAGAAACGTCTTTCGGGCAAATGGATGTCGAGATAATTAATGACGTACGATATATAGTAAATATCGAAGGCGTCAGATGTATTTCCTGTCACAAGTTCTTCCGTCAGATTGAATTCGGAATAATTGTGCTGCAGAGCTCTCAATACCAATATCCCCAGCACCTCATTACGAATCTGCATATTAATCCACACACAACGTTGCGCGCGTGCATCAACAACCTTCCGCTACCACGAATCGGAAGAACGATGTATTTATTTCAACGTTTAATGAATCTATATCCAATACGCGGAATTATTTCTTGAAGAAAAGACTCTAATTACAGGCGCTACGGTTTACGATTTCATCATTAATAATGCAACCGTTCATTAATAATCAACAACAAAACATCCATCCGTCATTATTGTGGGATTACGAAATTGTGTCATTACCTAATCCGGGAAACGCTTTTTTTTAATACCGAATGACTATTAAATTAGACGTCAAAATATATGCGATTCCGTTGCTCATCATTTCCGATTTGCGTACGATCGAAGCATTACCTTCCATAAGGGATTCATTTCAAAAGATGGAAAAATATTACGCTTTATGTTGTAGCATTAAAATGAAAATGCAAATAATATTCAATATCTTCGAGTTAATGATGTTATAATTATTACATGGCGAATATAGTTTGATAATGCGGAGAAATTAATTGTCTAATAAACTTGTGACGAATATATGCTTTTATAATAACATATAGTTTTAATATTAAGTTTTAATTATTAATACATTTACCATCGTTATTAATAAAATATTACAATAATAGTTAATTAATAAATAATAATTATTAATATACATGTTGAATTTATAACACAATGGAATATAAATATTAAATTCCAATTACATTTAAAGGTGACAAAAGTATTGGATGAATGGAATGATTAATAATTGTTTTAAAAAGAAAGTTATATGGTTGTTAATTTAAAAAAATTTTATTGCTCAGATTAATGAATGTAACCACTGAAAAATAAAGTATTTAGCTTTAATTTTGTGAGATATTAAGTTTAAATATTAGATATACTTATATAAAGATCGTAAATTTACCGTGTGATTTTAAGTACGATGATTATCAAAAAAAGCTGTTGCACAACATTGTGTTTAAATTGAAATTGTGGGAAACAATTCAGAAGAATAAGTGCGGTAATAAAATTTAATTTGTCAAAGATTAAGAAACAAAGTAACTCTCAATAATTGATTATAAAATAGAATGTAACAAAAGACGAACAATTGTAAGTTAACAAAATAATTGATATAAATTATACCTAATCATGAAACAGTACAATTTTTACCATCTCAGAGTTAGTATTTTCACAAAATAGTTATAAATTATTACAAAATTAACTACTATTTATGATCTTAATATTTCAAATCAGTTTCAGCCATTATGAAAATTACCATTACTGCTATTACTTTTTGTGCATCCCGAGCTTAACATAAATGCAGTAATTAATATGCAATTTCTATTGGTTTAAGGTTACTTACTTGCACAAATTAACGCTTCAATAAGTCGACTCATTAAAGCAATTGAGCGGTTGTTTTGAATACGACACGTGACAAATATGTTCCCGGGCAGCTGCGTGTTCCGTTTTTTTTAAATCGAATGTTTTTCGGGGGCCGAATTTGTTTTCTTCGGGCACACATCTTCCATCGATCCGGTTGATCGACGATGCCTCAGATGCCATCCAGTTTCGCATATATCGTCCTATTCGGTTCTTTCAATAAATAATCGGTGATGTCTTTGTCTCTCGCAGCTACCAGCGTGCCCACAAAAGAGACCCCATCTCGGGGACACATATAGAAGTGTCATTCAAAGAGCGCGTTTGTTCGGGTTGCTCACGAGCATAATGGCACGTACTCATTGTTCTAATTTGTGCATACGATTAACGCCGCTGTCTGCGATTTACGCGGGGCATGTGCTCCGTAAAACTTAAATGTGTAATAATGCGCGTGAGGCAGTCGAAGAAAAAAAGACGAAGACAAAAATACATATAAGCAACGTACGGAGGACGACAAGAAGAACAAAAACAAAAGGGGCGGAATTCTCGCGGGCGCAAGGTAACACAGAAGACCCAAACTCCCACACGCTCCACGACATGTAGGCCCGTACAAAGCGTGTCAGTCGAGCACAATGGCCGCCATCTGACGCTCAATTAACGAGTTAATGCGGTACCGCTGATAATTAAACAACTTTTTTCTTCAGCTTAATACTCCCTCGCTCGCTTTTTGTTTCTCTGTTTCTCGTTCCTTCTTTCTTCTTCGCTTTTTGTCCAAACTGTTCTCTCTGTCTGCCCGTGCGTGCTCCTAATCTCCATTCGATCCCGCGGACCAAGTTTTTTTCTGCCTTTCGGACGCATTCCATAGGACCCCCGAGCATACCGATCGGTGCAAATAACACGCGAACGCCCATTGTACACGGTCACCGCGAGACCGATTATTATATTATGGCGCGCCGGAAGCGGATGTGTGAAACGAATATATACGAGCGCGACGCGAGGGTAATGAGCAGCGCGACGCTCGTACTTTAAATAAAGGGTTCGACTGAAAAAAATAGACAGAGAGAGAGAGAGAAGGGACAAAAAAATCAAAACTCGGCGAAATTCCACGACCGATCGGAGAACGGCCTGTGGCTCTGGAATTTCGTAGGTGCTTCCGATCCGAACACTTTATTTCACGAGAATTTGTCGCTCTGATTGTGCGATCGTACGAAGGCATATTTTATTTGAGCCGATTTTTGAGAGAATTCTTTTAGACAATGCCAAAGGTTAATTTTATAAACATTTGAATTTTATAGATTTACTTTTTTCATTAAATTTTGCCAATCATTTTATATTATTAAATATACTGAGAACATGATAAAAATTATTCCTGTAATAAGTTACTCCAAAATTCAATCAAAAATTGGTTTTATAAATTAAAACGAATTCTTTGATAATTTAGAAACCTGATGGTTCATTTTCTTTCGCTGAATGTATTATACATTCATTACGTTTACCGTTATACAAACACTTTTGAAAGAATATTTCCCAATAAATCCGATCGAATCGAATGAATTACTAAGTGAAATAAAATACGAATGCTGCATTTATTTTTACACGAAGACTCGATAAAATTTCGCACAACGATTTTATTTTCGACGCTTTTGCGAGAGACGTTCAATATTTGAGCTGTGGTATCAAAGGATCGGGATGTACAACCTTAATTGCATTTGATGCGATTTCATTGATTGCCGGCCTGGAGAGTATGATGTTGTTTTTGCGAGTGCGATTTTATTTCCTCGTATCAATTGCTCGGTCTCCAAGTTGAATGTAATTTTTGGTGCATCGAAAAGATATTAATTATCTATGCACACCTTTGCTTACTGCAAATATTGAATAAAAACGACAATAAAAAAAATCTAAATAAAAATCTTGTAAAGATAATTTTCTTACCCTTAATATAAATATTTCGCACAAAAAATTTCAAATTGAAAGAAGTGGATATAATAAAATCGCGAGACTGATATAACACTTCGGATTTCATGTTGGATTAAATGATTGCATTGTCTTATGCGATCGTCGATAGTAATTGCGATTTTCATTGATGCATCTTTTGCTTGCACCGAATGCGGAAATAACGCAAGTTGAATTGAATCGTAGTCGATTTCTTTGTCGGCACATTAATTGCAATTTACCACCAGCAAGCTGCTTGCGAAAATCGATATGAATGGTGGAGTACAATTTTTCATTACAAGTTAGTTTAAGTGCGTAATGAATGAAGTATTGAGCGTGATTATGAGCCATATTACAAAGGTTTATTCCACTGTTGAATCATATACCAGAAAATTCGATTGCAACCTAATGCGTCACACATACATGCATATATCTTTGTTTTCTATCCTCCGACAAATTTGGATATTGTATTACAGCGATTTTCATTTGTACAAATAAATTTAATTAATATCCGCTTCCTGCACGTGCGCTTCGATGCTACAAATAAACACTTTTTTTTGTTCACGATAAACCGACCGATAGAGTTAATTGAACGAAAGACGATACTTATAGTATACAAGTGTCGGGTGATTGATTTCTATTTGCGATTTTGATGTGAGATTTCGATTAGAAAGCAAAGTTTATGCTTGCAATAAAAAATAAAACATATAAAGGTATTATGTTTTTATATTGATCATTTATAATCAATTTGATTTAACATTATTAAAATATGCTTATTATTTGAAGAAGAAAAATAAGAAGAAGTTGCCATAACATTAAAACTAATCAACTTTCTTACAATTGCCATTAAACGCATTTATCAAATATTATTTTTCCCAGTAAACTCTAAGCTGGAGTAAAAAAATTATTCCCATGCAACATAAGGCAATTCTCAGAGCAGTGACGTTGTTTAGTCTTTCTAGCTGGACCATATCGTATCTCATGGGCTTATCGGTTCCGACCGTGCCAATGAACGACAGTGCAACTGACCGCTGCAACCGGAAAAGTTGTATCGGGAGTGTTGAAACCTCTTCCGCAGTTATTAAGCGACACTTTTTGCAGCGAAATCGCGTGAAAAATCAACGCTTGACTAACGACGTGATTCCGCGATTCATCATTCATACGGCCATTCAACGAAATATATTCATTACATGAACAAATAGCCGGGCATTACTTTGCGCGCGTAATTAATCGTGCCGAAAATACTGATTCGCGAGTCAATTACTCAATTAAACGGCGCGATATGTAGTTCCATTGGTATTATAAAGCGATATATTTATTTACGCCATATACATGTATATTTTCAGTAATTTGCGTCGAGCTGTTGAGCAATAAATTTGTCGGCTGAACGATTAATGCAACAATTGTTGTTTTTTGCATTTCTTTATTTTAATCTTTTTTTCGAGACTGGTGCGACGCTTTTATCAAACAGTGATGTGACGTCAAACGACACGCGGCAGAAAACACCTTCGAATTCTTGTTGCCTCGATTGCGTTCGCGATTGTGATTGTGAGTCAAACGAAAGAAAGTCGGAGATGAGCTTATCTCGAACTGGCGCGCCGTGAAAAATGATCCTTGTGAGAGAACCGGTGGCCAAGGCATCTCCAATGTCTCGGCACGTTTCGACCTCCGTCAATTTAAAACAAACATCGATCTCTCCCTCCCACTTGAATGAATGTTTGTCAGAAAAGGTTCGTATATTTAAGTGACAAATGGCAATTCGCTATTTTTGTCCTTCGTCTTTCTTTATTTATATCCGCGCAATTACACTTTTCCATTTAATACTTGTTAAATAAAAAATTCTTCTTGATAAGCATTATTTTTCAAATACGAAATTGATTAAAAGTTCTGCTTTTTTTAATGAAAAATGCTCGTAAATACAATTTTTTAATATTCCTAGTCAGTCACACGTCTGAAACTTGTCTGAAAGTTCAACAATGATTGAAATTGATTGATGAAAAAGGAGCAAAAAAGCGTGAATGATAATAATCATATTAATTTTATTGTCATGTAAATCGATGTCGGACATTTATAAGTTTATTTTAATTTTGGATAACGATGATTTGACGTACGATTAATACGAATGATTATAAAATGATGACGCGAGCAACTCGGTTTGGGGTAGAAAATGTTTTTGAATTGGGTGAGTTGGCGATTGCGATGGATTATTTTTTAAGTGCTATGAAAACCGCCGTCGATCGGCGTCAGGTGCACAACCCCCGCGTGTCGCGTGTCAAGTCCCCGATAAACCAGTAAATGACCAAACACACAGACGAACGAATGAAAAACGAACGAAACGGCGTTATGCAGACAGCCAATAACACGCTATGACAAACCGTTGAAAGTTGGCTATTTTTTCCCTCTTTCGCCCTTTTCCTCCTCTCGTCACAGACTCTCCTGTCTACTCATCGCCCAACTTATTCCCACATAACGACAATTTTGTACATCAACAATCGCGTTATCGTTTTACAATCAAACCATTTGATTTGCGACAAAAAATGCTGTATTTGAAAACCACGTTATTTTATATCTGAATATTTGCAATTTTATAAAAATTTTTTTCGAACAAAGACGAAACACTGATGAGATTTTGTGTGTATTTTGTTGTTGTTTGTTCTTAATTTTGAAACCTATCGTACTGAAAATGATTCGCAAACGATTTTAGATTGGATGAAATGTTCGTTACAATTGTAGATAATCAACTGATTTGAGTTTGTGAACTCAAAGAGCTTCTTCGTCGTGTGATGCAGTCTCACAGTAGTTCAGTTTCGAGACATCTGTTTGACATCCCTGTTTGTCAAGGCGTGACTCGGCACTTGCAGCCCTTCGCGCCACAAAGGCAGCCGATCGACGGTCTTACTTCCGATGACTCTTAGCAAGAATCCTATGATCGATCTATGAACTCGCTTCATTCGCAATCAATTGCGCGTGAAAATTGCGAACAATGCGAGGAAGCGCTGTTGTCTAAGGTGCAATCGCAAGGGCAGATGCCAGGTAAACTTCTCATTCATATCTGAGATATGTGAAATCAATGAGAATACGAAATTTGCTGACAAGTACTTGTAAGAAGAAATAAAGTGACAATAGTATTAGCAAAAATGATTTGTAATTATTTGTTGTGAAATTTGAGTGCTACAAATAGTGGGGAAGAACCATCAATCAAAATGATTTTCATTTCAATGAATTTTACATGTTAAATACGCTTTTATTACAAATTATTTTTTATTGCTTGTACTATTAAACATAAAAGTGCTTTTTTAAGTTTAAATATTTGAATACTGTTTCGTAGAAAAATAAAAATATAATTTTACAAGTTAAAAAAGTAACTTCTAAATTTATGTTTGAGACAAATCTAAAATTATAAAAGAAGAGATCAATCATTGATTATTTACAATTTTCAATTTCGTATAAATAATAATCTCATCAACATAATCCAGCACTAAATTTCGTGTGGTGTTTTGAAGTTCAATAACTAATCGACTCGACATTAAATTAGCTTGATGTATGAATGAAAGAACGAGTGAAGAGTCAACATTCCCATAATGTTGAGTCGACGGAAATCTTAGACTTTGTGTTATTAACAGCGAAAGCCTGGCTTTTCGATGCCCGATGACGAAGAAAAGACAGAGAATGCATCGAAGCCATCAAAACAGAAGCCCGTGGTGGCTGCACTGGATCGCACCGGGGGTGCCATAAAAAATATTTTTAGATGCCGAGTAGCGCGGATCGCGCGCGTTCGGGAGAAGACTGTTTTGAGAAAAAAAAGTTGAAGAAAAAAGAGAATGAAAAAGAAAGACAGAAAGAAAGAGAGAAAAGAGCAAGTCCGAGGGAAGAAAAGAGAGAGAGAGAGAGCAGAGAAAGGGCAAGTGAGACGGGCCAACGGAAAGAGTGAGAAAGCGCGATCGGTTTAGACAAACGATTGAAACGACGACGAGCCGTTGTGCGTCGACCATGTGCAACCGATACGTCTCAGCTGCCGACTTTTATCGCCTTTATCTGCCGACGCAAAAAAAACTTTGCCATCAAAATCAATCAGACTTTACCAAAATCTCCGCCGCCAATACGTCCCACGAAATGTTTTCTACGGTATTAGTGATATCGTTTTATAATATATAGTCACGGCTAGTTCGATCTGTCTGTTTTTTCAAATTTATGTCGAACAAAAAAGAAAAAAAATCTGTGAGATTACGAATACAGATTTTCCTAATTAAGGCCATTTATAAAGAAGACAAGAAATATAGAACAGCGTTTTGAATTAATATCACGTCAATTTCTTCGAATTTCTACATAAGTTGAACTGATTTGGTCGTTTTTTTGTATGTGTGTGTCAGAGCAATCAAAAGAAACTGATTCGGACCACGTGGCCCGACGTGGCTATCTATTTTGAGATGTTCGAAGGAAGTTTATGGCACTTTTTTCACGCGCCAGTTCGGAATGTTTCGTCGACGGGATCGCGTATGGTTTCGTAATGATGTGGCGTCGCGCACGCCGCTTAATAGAAGGTCGACGACGATGGAAATATCGCAAAGTCGCGCACGAAGAAAGACATCGCATCAAGTGCTCTAACTTAAGGCCGAAATTATACACTTAATTCAACTATTTCATTTTGTCCTTTTAATTGAACTTATCTTGAAATAACATTTGTACGTGATATTTTTAGAATGTAATCAATATTAGTATAAGGGACATACGACTCACACCATATATATAATTAAATGACGGTGTGTCTTTGTCGTTAACGTCTGCTTCGTCTTCTTTTACAAGACTCACGTCGATGTTTTGCTCGGCGCAATGATCTTGAACAAAAGACTTTGTCACAGATTTCATTTTATTTTTAATGCTGTGCGATGAGTAAATTCCATCCAACGACAATTATTATTTGTCGGAATTTTCAATTTCATTGTTTAAGCACACTTGTTTTTAATTTAATTTGCGTTACAGATTTTAATTTTAATTTAATGTTGAAAGATTATTTTATTTACTCAAGGTATTAAAATGAATTTTTAAATACATTTTTGTAATAACTAAATTTTATATTAAATTTAAATTAAATATTAATACCACACAATAATACATAATAATGAACAAAAATTATACGGTTTTACGTTATAAATGAATACAAAATTGTTGCATGAATTATGAGTAATTTCTTCGATTTAGCTGACATTGTAGTTAAACTATTTATACATTTTTTTGTTCACTATAGACTGTATTTCATTAAAATAGCGAGATTGTATGATAATCGTTATGCATATTTTATGATTTGAGTTCACATTTTGTCAGTTCTCTGTTATTTTATTATTGCTGCGGCATTGTTAAAACACATATAAACCAAAACCGCAAAAAGTTTTGTGCATCGCGCTCATTCTAATGAATCGGCAATACTAGAAAGTTTTGAAATTAACAGAATTATTGAACAACTCAACAAAAAGAATTTCCTTATTCGTGCAGGAACTGTTTATAGATTTATCGAAAACCCTCGTGCAAAATCAATAATACGTAATTTGCCTTTTTTTTAAACGTATAAAAAATTTCGAGTGCATTTATATGCAACTTTGATAATAAATCATCCGTAATGTTTTAGTCGTGAAAAGGCGCGCACTTTATTTCAGAAACGAATTGAGTTGGCCGCTTTTTTTTAACTAAAATCAATGCAAACTTTCGAATGCGAAACTTTATTCGCGCATTAATCTATTAATTAATAAACCTGACCAACGTGAGTAATTCATTACTTCGTGTCAGCGTTACTATTTCTTCCTATGACTGAAATATCGTCGTATAACAACCGTTTTATTATATTGAAATGCATATGATTAATATTAATTTACACAATTTTTTTTAAACAAATTTCAACAAACGACCATTGAAAAGTTTGTTTTTTTTTTGTATTAAATTATTTTACTTAAACATGAAAGGCAAACGAAAGTAAAAAAATGACAATTAAAAAAAATACAAAATTACATCAAGTTAATGTTTAAATAAGAAGCACTTTTAAATGTTGGACTAATTTAAAAAACTTTTAAGTAAAAGTCATATCAAATCGTGCAATATTATCCTTTATATACACATTGAATTAATTCAAATTCATTTGTATTAAAATTTGAAAGCAATCAGTTGCAAAACGACACAATAAATGAAGTTATTGGGGTCGTCAATACTTGTTCATAGTCACGGTGTTATAAGGCAAGCTGTGTAATATACCAACGAACGATCATAAAGCTCCGTTTAGCACCGAGCCAAGATAAGCAAATCTTGATAAAACGGCCGAATATTATTGGTCGACGAATCTGCGAGCTCAAATACACGTAAGAATCTGTATTTGTTCGTGGCACACAGTAGTAACATCCTCGGGACAAGGACAGCAATCAAGAATTGACAGAGACGGTAGCAATTCGTTTGTCTCTGTTCTTCTATTCTTTTATCGCGTAGGTGTGTCTTTTTCTACGCGCTCGATTGAGGTACACTTGCGTAGATACAAGTGTGTGTGAGTAGCTACACTCGCATACACGCACGCTCACATACATATACACGTATCGGTCCAAGCGCTCGACGACGTTGAATTGCTCAAGGTGTGTAGGTAAAAGGATTCCGGCGATCCGCAGTTCTGAGTTCGATGCCACGGAGATTCGTGGGGAGGCCGAGAATGCCGCCGACACCGCCTCCTTTTTCAAACCACGCCCCCCACGAAGGTGTACGCGCGAAATATACTTTTATATATAAAATATAGTTATAAATAAGCGTGTGGTAGCGGTGTGCGCATCACGCCGAACCACGACCAAACACAATGAGCACATTTGTCAGGCCGCCTGCCACTACTTGCCCCCTCGTCTGACGATCTTTCCGTCGCGGCGTCTGATATCCGGATTGTTCTTCTGCGACGACGTTGTGCAATTCGAGATTTACATCTTGCATTCGTCTTTCCCGTCATTTGCAAGGCAAATCCTTTTTCACGAATGACGCATCAAACTCATAACAATTTTTAAATGCGATATCATCTTCAATTCAACCTTTTTTTGTATTGACTTTGATTCATTAACGAAAGATCATAAGATAAACCACTTTTTCGAAATCCACTTTTATGCATTCTTTTATACCTTCAAAAAAATATGTATTTAAATTAGTTTAATAAATAATGAAATTGTACAAAATAAAATTTGTTAACAAAAAAGTTATTTCCCTTGAGAGAAATAAATATATTTTTATATCACTGAATAGATTAAGCAGACAAACAGACATATCTCATTAATTTTTGGATTGTTTTCTTATTGGGGCGTATTATATTTATCTGCAAAAGCTTATTACAGAGAAAGAACACGTGTTAATTTGGTTTGTATAATGTATGGAAAACATTGTCACGAAAAGAGAAGTATATAGGGCCAAGTGACGACAAGTTTAGTCTTTTCAGTCGAAGGAACAGGGTGTGTCAAAGGGGGTTGTAAAAGTGGTGTTTACGCAAAACCTGTTTACGCTTCACATAAGTGGTCTACGCTCACTCGACATCGTGACTATCAAGTGGGGGTTGTTAACCGTCGGGCCAGTGGGAAAACACGTGGGCGCACGCACGTGATGCGCAACCACTATATGCAGAATGTTATGTAATATCATGGTTTTTCCCCCACAACTGCAAGTGTTGATTACATTCACTAACTTTTCAACCCCTTACTTCATAACTTAACTAAAACTGTGTCAAGAAGTTTATGTACGCTTATGAATAACGATCTAATTTCTCTGCTGTATGATGTTTCAAACAAATAAACGTGATAAATATGATGAAATTATAAAATGGAATTTTCGTCATCCTAGAATGAAAAACCAAATTTTGCATCCTCGATTGTAAGTATGAAAAGCAATGTATGCATCTGGAAAAGCAGTGCCCTTGGATTGTAATAATTGATCGTCTTTACGGTGTAACGTGAACGATAATTATAAAATTTTTCCATTACGAAATTTTATGAAATAATGAGACACAATAGCTGCCTATTGTATCGCGCAACGTTTTCACATAAACTTCATTGTTTAAGGTTTTCATCCCTTAATACTCAATACTTAATTATCATCGTATTTTACGAGTTCATTTTATACTGAGATATAAAAGAAGTATACTACTATTCTATTTAAGATATTTCTGAATTATATTCTGTCAATATTTGACATGATCCAATTAGAGATACATTCATTCATCTTTTTGTTATTGAAAGTAAGTAATATACAATTAGAATATTTATGATATTGCAATTTTAATTAAAATATCTCAAATATATGTTTTGGTTAATTTACAGGACAATATCAAAAAATTATCTCTCTTTAAAAAACCTGTTAAATTAAAGAGAAACAATATATAATACGTCATAAAAAGTAGAAATAATGATCAAAAAAATTTTGCAGGTACGATTGAATCGAAGAAGACGAGCCATTCCCACGTCACAGTAATATGTTCGCGCATGTGTGTGTACATGTCTGGATGATGGACAAATCGTCGAAGGAATTACGAGAACCGGGAGCGAGAAGATCGTTTCTGTTTTTCTCATTCTGTAAGTTTATGGCAATCGGTTAAAACACCATCTGTGGATTGTGAACTTGAACTGAAGAAGAGTCGGGACTGTAAATGGTGGAGAAGGGTGAGTGTCGAGAGGAAAGAACGAGGAGAAAACAAGGAGGTGGGATTTCTGACTGATGCATTCTGACGCGTGATTATGGCACATAGGTCAGCAAGGATCTATGCCTCACTGCACCGCCGACATTATGTATGTATCTACGGGCAGATCGCGAAAATGAAAAAGTTCAATTTAAGTGCGCTCCAACTATTGTATTCTTTTCAACGGCAAATAAATCTTCGATTGAGAAAGCTGAAACTGGTGGAAAAAAAATAATAACAATAAAATTAACGTAAAATAAAAATAATGACCGGAACTAAACAAAAGCACTGTTACAAAGTGTTTGTTTCGCTGCATACTATGCATTAAGATAACAATTTGGCGTAGCCCAAGCGCCATCAATATTCACCCTCTTTAGGGCAACTTTGTTCGCGTTCACGCGAATGAATCAATTTTCAAGTTGCGGCTTGAAAACTGAGTCGAGGGTGGGAAAAATCGAAGCAGCTGTTTCACAAAACAATTCACAAATGTTTTCTGAAACATTCTTGTACAACAATTTGGTTTATAAAGTTAGACCATTCGGAATTCCTTGTATAGATTTTATTGAAATGTCGACCATTTATGACCACAAAAATCATTAATCAATGACTGTTTTCTCCCTTGTTTTGTTTGTATAAAAAACATAATTTTTAGAAGATAAGAGTTAAAATCATTCAGTTTCTTGATGTATGAAAAAAAGTAAAGAGGGAATGCAAAGTAATCATATAAGATAAATCGCGAAGCGTAACCGATGTTGCATTTTGAATTGAAAATAAGTTCACACGTGAGCTCAAGATTCACCCCTTGAATGGGCAGCATGAAAGCGGTTGGATTTACAATAAAAACGCGTGAATAAAAAAGCGAAGAAGCCGATATATATTATCGGACGGGTATAAATGATGGCGAGTGTTGATGATTATGAATGCTGGGTGGTTCGTCTTTTCTGTTCGCGAGGAGGCCTGCATGTAGAACCAGTTTGCAGGGGCCAATTCTTTTTTTTTCTCGCTCCTGCTCTATCAATCGAACTTCAACTATTTCTATCCCAGTTGCTAAAGTAGTCGGGTCCGTCCTTGCGCGCATATGTACATGCACACGCGGTGATTTGCATAGATCCTGATCTGCATATCGGATGTCGTTAAAATTAGACTGAAGTAGGGTGTGACCCTCGGCACCCCTCTCTAACCGTGCAAAGAAAAGTTTTATCCCTTCTTCGGCGGGGTCGAGCGATTCGATTGGTCGGCAGCGTGCGATTCCGCGTGCAGATTGAGAATTGTGAATCCGGAACAGGAAAAGCAGGGGACTTGAACGAATGGCAGCGGGACGTCAACTTTTTCAGGTTGCACGCGGTTACGATAGACACCATTATTTCAATCTCAAATATTCCCGCGCTTTCACTTCTTTCTATTCGTTTTCTTTGTCGATTTTGTTTGTTACGTCACGCAATGAGGCATCGCATAAGGCGTCAGTGGTGAAATACTGATGAATCTTGCGTGCTCGCATTTCGGCATCTCGCATTTGGGGCCACCCTTTGGCACATTAAGTGATGATTCGATTTCGTTTCGACATCTTTTATGCGTCCCGGAAGTATGAAAAACAAGAAAAGAAACAGAGACGTCATTAACGATAGCAGACGGCAAACGAGGTCGAGTGAGAGAGAATGGATGCTTCGGTCGCGTCGCGACGCCGGAAACGGGAAACACTGTGGCAGATATACTTCAAAGTCATTAAGATGTTCCAAGTCGACGACGACATTCGCTTAGAATTCAACTAATCCACGCCTCTGCTTATGAACTTTCTCATTTCAATTAACAAAACGTAATTATTTGTTAAAGTTAACATCAGCACCGAACAATGGCTCTTCACATGTGTTACGTAGGGGAAACTTTGTGTAACGCATATGGAACACATGTGTTATATATATATTTATATATATACATTAGCTATCAAGATATAACCAATGTAGCGCAATTTCAATGATTGCAAATAACATTGTTAGAAATCTGGAAACTTCCATAAATCAGTGAAGTGGAGTGGATGGTTCTGCAGAACGGAACTACACTCGACAGAGCGCCGTAGCTTATCAGAGGCCAAAGTATGGCTTGTCCATCGTGCATGTCCGATCAGGCTCGGCAAGGCCAAGATATCTGTAATTCATTTGCTTTGACCTTCTTTCTTCCACCTCCACTCGTTGTCTTTCTTTCTTTAGACTCCCGCTTGTCTTATATTTGAGACATTAGCCGTGTCTTTTACGACCCCATTTGCATCTCCACCAGACGATGTCACAGGCATGCTGAGAAAACGTCGCTAGTACGCACTAACGTGTGAACGCCGTTGCTTACTAAACCATGTATGTATGAAAGTTTGTATGTGTGTTTTAAACATAGTGAGTATATGTGGATGGTTCCGCGTTGTGTGCGTAAGAAAGACGCCGTTGCGATTCTCAAAGTCATCAAAACACGTGTGCACGCCGAAGTTCGGCACAAGCACACGCGTGTTTGATGCCATAAAATACTACGCGAACATACGTAATTGGTGAATTTTAATTGTGAAAACTAACAATTAGAAAGTACATTAATTGATAGCATTTTGCAAGTGGATGAAACTTGCGTAAAAACTCCTACCTTATCGTCACGCTGTTGCTTTGTCCGTTACATCCAATGCTTTCGAAACGATCGATCGTTTAATTATGTAATTGCTATGCCAGTCTTTTCTTCTTTTTGCGTTTTATTCGTTCATACCCGCAGCTCAACAACTAACGGAGGTGACGACGAAACATCAGCGTTAGGTGTTGATGGTGTTTGTAAGCGAATCATTTACCAAGTCAAGAATTTTCAGACGGAGTCAAACTAATGTGGCTCATTAACATTTTTACGAGTCTATTTTTCTCTAAAACTGACGTTATTAGAACTTTGACAACGTAATAACGAATAGTCAAATACGGAAATTTAATGATTCGAAATGTCGTTTCTCGTTTTGACAAATGAACATATAACAAATAATTGACCTGAAATATGCTACTGAATTATCAACTTATTAATTAATTCTCAAGGTAGTTGATAGTGTATTACGTTAATATCTAGTATGGGACCATAAGGAAATCTCAATCCATTAATACAGTGAACAGAAATTTGATACTGTTTCTTAATCTTGTTGCGCCGAGTATTTCAAGTTACATTAAGTAACCGACTGATTCCATCGTATATCAATAAGCAATACTAATCAAGTGTGCAAACGAAGACAAATATTCGCGGCGCATGTTCCCAAGACCACGGCAACGTTATTAAACACTTAATCTACTATAATTTGTTACTGAGCTCACGTTTGGCGCACAAACTGCGGCCACGTTTCTCACATTAATAAGCCGCGCTTTGCAAGACGATTGAGAATTTTGTCCAATGCTTGACAAAAACAACAAAATTTGCCAGCGCACAAATCTTACGATGAAAGATTCAGTGCACAGCAAAACGGACCATCGCTTGGGATCTTAGAAACGAGTCATCAGATAGATCGCTACGCGATATTATATTTCCGGTTATCGCATATACGCGAGTGGCTTATAAGCGCGTACTTAGTCGATGCACAGATAACTCGGAGGTGCATCACGCTGAGTTATACGAAGTCGTGGCATCACTTTGCTTTATGGCGATGCTATATACATCTGCATACCAACGCGTACTCACGTGTAAGTTGCAAAGTATGTTTGTATGTAGATACGCTTATATGTATATACATAGTCGTTGGTTTTCGTACCAACACGCTCATATCTTATATTTAAATAAACCACCTGATCATCCGGAACGTTTTCCCAGAACGACATAAATAATTATACGTGCGCGCGCGCGTAATTTATATCAACGATGCGCGCGGCTGTTTATCAATTAACGTACCAGCGAGATAGCGCCTTGCACGAAATATCTACAACACCGAGATCGGGATCGATAAGTTGGCTAATTCGTCAGGCTCAGTAATGGAGCTAATTCGAACGACAGACAGTTCGCAATGCCGATCCTATTTCGCGGCTTAAGCGTATATAAACTCGGTGCGAAAAGTTAGCCTTACTCGTAACACGTTGAATTCTGTTAGCAGGCCGAACTTTCGGTCCGGCAAAATGATAAACTCATTTTGTGGAGTGACGTGAGTTAGGCGAACATGAAACAGCCATATCCGGTAACGCATTAAGCCGATTGTTTGGCGTAATGTCTCGGCGCATTAAAACACCGAGCTTCGACATTGGCCGTATAGTTTGTCCGCGAAACTTACTTTGGTTATCCTCAGAGCTGGCTAATCAAGCGGAAGGTAATACGTAGGTATGCGATTACCTACGCGTTCTGCGTTCGCGCTTGCTATCCGGACCTAAAGTGATGACGCAACGAGCAACGGGACCCCAATAGGTCGAGATGAGAGCCATTGTATGGCAATCTTATAATTTAGACAATCACCGATCAATTGAATGGGCCTTTACTACTGCTATACATGCAACGACCGTACACGCGGCCCGAGTGAATGATGAATGAATGAAGGGACAGACGAATGAATGGACAGATAGTTGGCTCGGCTTAAACGTTCGTAAATAACCGACCGCCGCTTCATTCAATTACTTTCAATCGTTACGAGCCAATAGATACAATTTAAAAAAAAACCCGCAGCCAGCGCGGTCTGCTGCCTGTCGATTCAGGTCCACATGCGCCGACCTCTTCGGATACCACTAGAACAACACTGCAATATCTCGATTCGACCACACGAATAATCACGAGTAGGCCAATTGATACTGGAGGGGACCGCCGATTTGTCAATTTATTTGTTTATCGTAGAGTAGAAATTGATTTTGAGGAGATATAAAATCTTGTCTTGTTATCGATCATTTTATTCATTAAGATTTGTTATCGTGTAAATTGTATTATTGAACATTGTTAAATGCCTTTGTTGTGATTTTTAAATTTTAAATTATATTATGGAATTGTGATTTTTTTGACCTATTTATTGTATGATAAAGAAATTAAAATACGATAAGCGAATTGCATAATTGAATTGTTATGTAACAAATAACTAATATGTGTATATTGATAGAAATGAAACGGAGAATATTAATTTTATAATGTTAGTAATATGAGATATAATTGCTTTTAATGTATACTTTGCATTCCATGCGGTATTCATTCAATAATCTTTTCTACAAGAAGGATATAAACGTTTTTACTTATTGCAAATTGTATACACAAATTGTAATGGTAATTGTTAAGGCAAAGAAAAAAAATAATATACAATTTTTTTATGAAATCAATTTTTCTAGTTTTATTTAACTCAATATTTATCAGAATCATTTCGATTATTAATGTAATAATCAATTAATAATTGTTATAAAAATATTTAAAATCATACTTTAAATTTTATGGAAATAAATTGTTTATTTATCAAATTGTATCATCACTTGCAAATAATAATATACCAAATTAAATTTAAATTTTAAAAATCCAAATAATTGAATAGTAATTTAATAAATTTAGCTAAATATATTTTAATGTTGCAATAATGAAAAAAAGGTGTTAAATGGAAAAAAATCAAGATACTATAACGGTTAAAAAGCTGAAAACTTCGTAAACGTTTTGGTTCCCTCTTAGCTAATGGACAGCGATTGATACAGATGGCCTTAGCCGCACTGTTCGTTGCGTCGCGTCACATCCGGATGAATTTACACGAGTCAAACGAGTCGACCGGGAACGCACGACGATAACGAGTTCCTTTTCCGTCGCTCAAGCCGGATCTTTGAAGCCGATTAACGATCTCGTGCTCCTTTCAACTTCCATTGATCTGGGCTACTTTTTTCTACCACCAACTTGGGTTCAATCTATTCCCAATCGCCTCTTTTGTTTTTCGTTCTATACCGTTTGGCTTGCAAAAAATCTCCAAAGACACGTCAATTTATCGAAATTGGCCGGATCGTTTATGTGATCAATTAACTCTATATGGACGGTATCAATTTCAGTAGGTCCAAACAAACAAAAATTACAAAAAAAAAAAAAAATGTGATGAATACATATATCGAAAAACAAAAGGAGAAAGAGAATCAAAAAAAGATTGTCAATTAGAACACGACTTCGATGACTTTACTGCACAATACATCGACGTGTTATCGTACAAAACACAGTATGGCAGCGGTTTCCGGTAGCATATCAATTCCCATTTCCGCTCGTTTTATTCGGCATTTTCACTCAAATGGAATAGACTCCGAGCTGTCGAGCTCGAAGGTTTGGCTTGTAAAAATCAAATCAGAAATGTTACATGTGTTTCGTAGTCGGCGCACGTAGCGTCGAGTGTACAACGTCAATATTTTTCTTTGACTTTAATAACCGTTCCGCAGACGATGCAAAATACAAACTTTCCAGATATATAAATAATCGGGCGCAAAACGCATGCAATGCAGTTGAGACGTTTCGAGTAGCGGTCTTTTTTTATTCCTTTTTCTTTTTTTTTCTCTCTC
>JABFPJ010002516.1:0-19272 GCA_022817425.1 Gryon sp. ZL-2020
TTCTTTTTTGTTGAATTGAATATGATTACTTTGATAAATAAATTTTCCACATAAAAGAACTTAATATAAAATTACACAAAATATTTTTGGTGCAACTTGGATTTAAGCAATTTATGATATACATGTAAATCGTTTTAAAAGGGTTTTCCATTGAAGAAAAATCCATTTAGATTCGAGAGGCAGGTTTTAGTAATTGCCGTTGATCGTCTTTATAGCGTACCGCACAGAATCGATGTAATCGTTTCGCGTGAAAATACGCGAATAATGCAAAATGTCTGATCCCATAAGTTATTTTGCAGCAAAATTGAAGCTTTAGACAATAAACATAAATTCTGAAGGCACCCTAGTTATATGAAACAAGCTTCTGTGGTGTAGTTGCACGATTATCATAGGAAACTTTGACAAAATTCTGTGAATGTGCCGAATTTTGATGAAATAAACACAAAGTCTATTGGGTTTAAATACGAATTGTGTGTCTCTTTAAGAGAACGTCGAAACATAATCTAATTTATAGACATTTTACTTTGACGCCAATATTATAGTTCATACATTACGTCAAAAATAATGGATAAAAAGAGCTATATAAAATGAAATGAAATTAAAATAGACATTGTACAAAGTATATTTTAACTAAATATTTCTAAATATTGAAGAATTTAATTTAAAAAATTATATTCTTCAATATTTAATTTTTAAGAAATGATTTAAAAATTAAAAATGTCAAAAATAAAAATATTTTATATATTTTTTAAAATTAGAATTGCATCGTATAAAATGTCGTTAAAACCATCACAGTGGGTAACGTGCACAATGTTGACTTCGAACGTGACATACGTTTCGACTAATTGCAAGTTACTGAATAGCATACTTCCACCCATTTGGCGCTACTCCGAAAGTGTTTGTGTGTTGGGTAACAGGACAAAGTCTAGAGCTTATTGCTATAGCATGCGAGGCGGAAATGAGACCAAATAATGTCACATTATAAACTTCGACTGTAACAATGCTTGTCCCGAAGTTGCAATAACTTTAAACTTTTTCGTATTATCTCAACAACGACTCTCTAATTTGGGTTTTGTCTAAAAAATAGAATAATGATAGGATTGTGGTTTTAATTCGAATAATAACATTTCAAATCATTGTTCTATTCTATATGAAATAATAGTTTCTCATATTAAACAAATTTAGAATTTGTTTAATAATACTTCAATTTAATAATAATGTTATCAAATAAAAACGGTAATTACAATTGTGTTCATTTTTTAAATAATATATCAAATTAAATTTAATTGAGAATTACTATAATTATTCCAACCTTAATTCATTTCGAAATCAAATTAAGGTTATGTTAGATAATATCAATATCACATAAGGTACTTAATCGTCAGTTAATAGGTAACGCACTTTGTGTAGTGGGAATCGGTTATGTATGCACGTAATGTGAGGCTTAATTAGACATTATTGCAAGGCTATTGCCTCTTGAGACATTTCAAATGTAGCTGTATTTGTGGTATTACTCGTAACTCCATTTCACAAAATAAAGCAACTTTATTTAGAATATTTAAGAACCTTATTTTTCAAACTATTCATTTTAGTATATTATAAATAGACAGTGTTCGCTTTAGTGAAAAATTAAATGGATTGATTTTGATTAAATGTATATAGAATATAAATAATACTCCTATTATTATTATTAAAATAAATAAATTGCGTTAAAAATTCCTATAATGTCACTAAATTTCACTATACTGTCTAGTAAATTGGGCATCAAATTCAAATATAATATAAATTAACATTCTGTCTGATAATTATTGTTATTTTTTTACGTTATTCAAAATTATACTTTAACACCATTATATCTTTCATAATATAACGGTTACCCATGTTTGTACTGTCCGCTGCTTCTGTTGCTTAGCTTAAGGTATTAGTTGATGCGTCCGCTCCTGCATCACTTACAATGTTGATTTATTCAGTCACAGTAGATATGAAAGTAATCAATTTTATCATACAGTATAGTATATTTTACTGGCCTGGAAGTGTGTACCATACTGTATGAAATATTTATGACAAATACTATGTGAAAAAAGTACTTATTGTGTTATTAATAATTTATTATTATTATATATTATTATTACTAATTAATTTAATTGTAAATACACTTGAAAATATATTAGAAATTATCAGAAAATTGTCATTATCCCCTACTTGACATGCAGTATAGTAAATTTATTGTAATTTTTGTTTAATTTTTACAAGATTTCCGTCGACGTGTAATTAAAAGCTTTTTATTAATGTACAACAATAAACGTTGTAAATTCAGTTAGATAATAAAACGGTAGAATGAAAATGATGCATTTAAACGGACGAAGTAATGAGGAGTAATTGCCGAATTTTTGTAGCTAGCAACATTTTTTATATCTACAAGTTTTAAATGCGAAAAAGTGTTGATTACAAATAATGAACCTTAAACTAAGTAGTAGGGTAAGTTTAATGGAAAAATACTGATGCACGTGTTCTTCGAAAAACTGAAGATGTAGCGCTGTTGCTTTCATATCTGTAACGCAGTTAATATTCACCATTAATCATACGTCTGGTGGGCTGTTACCAAGCAGGAAAGCAAAATCGCTGCAATCTTGATTAATATAAGCGTAATATCCTTGAAAATGTCTTTTTAATGATAACTTATATATTGCTGTGAACTAATTTTAATATATTCTTCAAATTTTGATCTTATCATTTGATAAAAGAAAATGAGTTGCAGCTAATTTCGTGTGCAATACTTTGCGCATATTCCAGGATAAAAACAAAAATAAATAATACATTTCCAGAAAAATATGACATTTCCAAATAAATTTACATTTTTTTTCCGAAAACAATGTATAAAGTGTGTCAAAGATATTTCATTGAAAATGATATTAGTATTAATCATTCAGAAAATATGTTGACTTTTTATTTGTACAATAACCTTTAGTAAAGAAAATTCCATTAATATTCTACCAGTGATCTTAATAGTGCATCCAATTTACAATATCTGAAGAACACTATTTCATTGAAATCGTACATTTCACAGTAAGGTTTTATCTCAATCAACGTATACTTAAAGTTGCCATAGCAACCAATCATAATCCTTGCATTGTTCATTATGTTCAAAGTTTATTTTTACATTTCAATAGAGTAAAAATTTGCATATCCTCTTAACGATTTCAATTATTGGTCTTGACTTTGCGGAAATCTTCCGAAAGACAGTGTACTCTTTCGATAGCAACGTAGAATTGATTTCATGAAGGTACAAGGTAAGCTGATGTAGTCTTTAGTTTTGCTACTTCGATGATAAGTCGCAAGAGTCTAGTATATGTCAATACTGAAAGCGTTCTTTATCAGAATAGCATAGCCAAGGGCGCAACTGCAAAAAATAACAGAAAGAATAAAACCTGCGCAAAGAATAAAAGGAGCAGCTGGGGTCTCGATCATCTTTCTTCCTTTGAAAAATCAGACAGGATATGCGACGTCCTTCAGAAAATACTTGCCGCATCGTTGGCTTCGTTTGATGAGTTGGATTCCTCGGCGTACGTACCACAATATTTGCGAAAAATATACAAAAGCAGCAGTATTGCGAACTTGGAATTTAGACCGAAATCAGCGACTAGAAATTTTTTTTACTACTTTTCTCGCTAAAAGAGCAGTATTAATTTTTGGACAAGCTTTGCGTTTTCCAATAAGGTGAACAAATTTTCTATACTTTTGCATCGAATAAATCTATGAATAAATACAGTATATCCTTTTCGAATAAAGGTATAAACAAACATTTTATATTCTGTTACATAATCCTATCGCCGCATTTTTAAATAAATTATATATTAATTTTGTATAGTACTAGGGGGTTCCACTCTCTGAATTAGCTGTGCTCAGTTCAGTAGATTTTACTTGATTGACATACAAAACAAACATAATTTGAAATGTAATTCAAATATTTATTATTAAATGCAATATTATTTAAAATGCAGTCCTATATATTGCCACATTTTAAAAGCGCGGTAATATAGGGCTGTATAATAGAATATAAAATTGTTGTTTACATCTCCGTGAGTGTAGTTTCATAATTCATTTCAATTTTCAATTCAATAATCATTAACAATGCATATTTTTCAGAAGCTTGTTCAAATTCGTGATGATCATTGAACAATTTTAAATCTTCAGCATCACATTTTGGAGGTATGTTTCATGGGAGGATGGCGGAGGATAACTTTTTATTTTTAACACATATTTTAATTTTTAATTTTTGAAATAGAGAAGAGGACCAATAATTGAACTAAAAATACACCATAAAATAGTTCATGGAAACAAATATGACGCTTTGATATAAATGTAGATTTATACCAAAGTCCAAAGTCGTTAGTAAATTATTCAAAACCAGCGTGTATGATCTATCACGTAACCTTTACATCTTCTACCTCGTAAACTATATCATTTTTTTTCTTTTTTCTTCCTTCTTCTCTTCCTATTTTGACCCTTCCTCGTCGTTCTTCGCTGGTACCGTTTATGTTGTAGTCCCCTTATTTCTCGACCACCCACTCTCTCACGCCTACATCATCCTCGGGGATTTTCTACTTTTCTGAAAGCCGCTGGCGCGTTCATCCTATCCAGCATTTCCAGACGAGCTTACAAAGGAAGTCCAGAATTCAATAATCTCGATAACTCCAGGCCATATAGCGTGTTATTCGAAAGGGTCAGTTCGGTATTATTAATATACGGTTGCTCATCGACACATTCAATAAGTTGACGGCAACCCTTTTTAACCTAAACACGTTATCCGGCTTCATTGTGGTTTTGCGTGATTGATACGTTACAAAGAGAGTTCAGTACTTTTGAAGTGATAATAATTGAAAAGTTAAACGAAAATTCTATAATTCACTTGCAACTCTGAACTTTGAAGTCTATTACACGTTTTAAGGTTTTGCGATTAATTAGCATGAAGAATTGATTAATTAAAAGGATTCTTTTCGATATGAGATTTTATAGATCAGACATTAATTTGTATTAAAAAAATAAATATATAATCAATCTTAAATTATAGCCTTATTTAAATTCTAATTATCTAAAGCTAATCTAATTGTCTACAAGCCCCAGCTGCAAGTAATTTATATTTTGTGGTTAAAAAATCATTTGTTGAAATGCTAAGTAAAATGCAACAGGAAAGTCGTATACAGTATTTCAAATTTAATATCAAATGATTTCCTAATTAGCATGATGTTATGTGATTATATAAAATCATATTAAATTATAACAATTCAGCAAACATTTCAGGTACTGTATACAAGACTGTCCTGGTATTTCAGGAAATGATTTTTATCAAAAAATCTAAATCATTTGTACCAGGGACATTACATCACTTAAAAAATTAAGGTAAATGTATTATAGTCCCAGTTTGTGTGATACTATTAGATTGTGTTAGTTTTCAAATATTTACATCTATTGAAATATAAATATAAAGGGAAATTTATATTTCTACTAAAAAATATTGTTGTACTTAAAATTAATTGGCAGACAAAATTTTATAATAAGTTCAATTTATATTTCATTAATACCGTGTTATGCATAAGATATGTACACTTGTTCGTAAAAGCGCACATTCGATAAATCTGCGTCAAATGCATGAAAGTTACGTTTATTGGTAGTTGTACGTAAAGGATGCAATATTTATGTAAAAGTATTCCTGTCAGTCTGAATAACAGACAGGAATGGCTTCAGACATTGTGATATACATGGGTGCGAATAATACAACGATAAACTAAGACTCTCGCAAAATTCTTGTTTTGTGAATCCCTATACGGAGTGCATGTTTTTTTCACGTGATACTGATCTACATCAAATATTCGTCCTTCAAGTGTTCTATATAAATGTATTATAGCTCCGAAGAAACACAACTATAAACACATTTTTATTGCTTATGTCTTGTATGTGTTCGAAGTAATTATATATTTTCTTTTTTTTTATATTGGGTAATAATACGACTTATTATATTGAAGTTTTCAGTTGACTTTATAGTTTTAGCCCATGTATCATCATGACGCCGGAAATTTGGGATTCACAAGTTAATTACGTCACATAAGACTAATAATATATCGTAAACATAGGATAGTTTACATTGCCTGGTTGTCTAGACCTTGCTATATGTTACGTCGCTGCCCAAACCAACCCTCGTTACTTGAGATGTGATAATTAAGTCCTTTTGACTAGACATCGTTGAAATATAATTTGTTTAAACAAATGATGATTATCAGCTTGATAAGAACTTTAAATAATATATTACTTATTACATCGATTATTTAATAACTATTATGAACATAATAGATTCTTTCATTTATATACTTTACTAAAGAAATATTATTTAAAATCTTTTTGTATATTTTTAAATATCAAATATTATTTTTAGCATCACCAGGTTATTTATTTGCTATATTTTTAAGTAAATATTTAGATAAATCTTGTACCTTTGTGCAAAAATTATTAATATATCAATCAATAAAGCTAAAAATTTTGTCTCGATTGCTTGTAGCACTTTACATATAAGAGGGCAAGAATTTCAATTCCATACACGTAAATTTTTATACTTTTACGAAAGTTTTCAGTTTGCGTACTTGATTGAATCACAATGCTCGACTCGCATAAGATCATAGTCAGAACCCAACCGAAATATTTTTCCCCGTCTGATAGATCATCCCTGGCACCTTCTTGCAACTCACCCTTGAGGCCTTTTTTTATTATCAGATACCTCTTGCCTACAAACGTGCGTACAGATAAAAGAGCAAAGCATTTTCGTCATATCGTGCAAGCAACGCCAGCAAAATAAGATTACACGTATGCAAAATTTTGCATAATGCTAAAGGTATTTTCAAGCATATTAACATAGCGTCTGTTCCGAAAAATGTATTTTATTCAATTATCATAGTGACGCAAGTTTTATATGACTAAATAGTAAATTGTTTTTTTTAATCAAATTTTGAAGAAAAAATCATGTACTTTTCGACATCTGCTGCTACAGTTCTTAAAATTAAACTGAATAGTTTTTTAGTGCAATAAAAATCATTAAATTGCTATAGATAATATGAAAATTACAATTTAAAACAAGGGATTTTCTTAATGGTCTTACTTTTTATCTCATGCTGGAATTCATGTAAAATGAAATAAATGGTATATAAATGTTTTTAAAGTTCCATTATTGTAAGTTCGAATATCTGAGAAGCTTCGAATTATTTTTAACCTTTTTTATACATTAAAAAAGTTCTTGTAATTCCAAAATCTCCGCAGGATCTTGTAAGGTTTCAAAACCCATCCCATACTTCAAGGATAATGTATCAGAGAAAGTAGAGGAAACATGTATATGTCTTTGCAAAGTTTTATGAGCTCGATTATTGTTCTCAAATTCATTGAATCCCGCGGTGACTTCAATTTAAACGCGCGATAGAGAAGAGATATTTTTCAGCATTTTTCAGTGACATTACATTATATAAAATGGTTAAAATCTTATTCGATATTAAGAGTCAGAAGAAATTAAAAATCGTTTTATCACGAATTTCATAAGCACGAAAGCAGAATAGTTATTTTTGTATAAGTAAAGTTTAATTGCTTTGAAATATTATTTGAAATAAGGAACAGTGTTTAACTTGACAAAATGTTTCGAATAGCTTGCAGCAATAAGCTTAGAAATGAATACGAACAATCAACGTCTTAATACAATGACATCTGCTTAATAATATATCAGAAATATGTGTCAAGTAGTAAATAGGAATATCTCATTTTTATCTGTCATTCCTTTGCCGAACGTGAGTTGTTTAAATTATATATTATTTGTGTATATATTTTGTACATATTCTTATGTGAAAAGTAATAATAAATTATGTAATACTTTTCATAGCTAACATTCTTAGCTAATTATTTCTCAATAATTCAAACATCAGCATTTTATATATAAGTTATTTTATTATAAAACCGCTTTAAATAATCATAGCACCTACCTAGATACATCAATAAAGTAAATTGTTCGCCACTAAAATACTTTTATAATATCATCTTACAAAAGAGAGAATAACAATTTAAACTTTGTAAATATCTCATATAATAGTAATGAAAAACAAGCTGTGCTGGCAGAGATAAAATTTAAAACATTCTTTAAAACGACTTTAGTGAACTAGAGCGCGGAAATTAGAAAATCACTTTTTTAAAATCACCCTGTAATACGGCTGCATATTAAAAACCACAATTACCTTTTTGTGAAATCAGTCATAAGCTTCAATCAATCAAATGCGATATAATATGTAAATTTAATACGACAAATATTCCTTTAGCTAAAAAAATATATATCCGAGGACAACGTTTTATGCTTTAATTAACAAGAAATACATTCTTATCTCAATAATTATTATTGATCCTCTATGCCATCATCGTTATTTGTAACATAAATATTGTAATCGAACAACATGAAATAGTAAAGACGTAAGACTAAGCTAATTTCGTCCAAGCCAATGCTAACAAATATCACATATGCAAATTGCATATGTGATATTTAATGTGGCACTTAATCAATACTTAACCTCTGTAATCATTTAAGTATTGCAATTAAATTCCCTCTATGCATTCTGTATACATACTAGTATACATAATTCGCATAAAACTCGCATGTTTCTTTTTACATAGTCATATATGTAACGTAAATGTGTTTACAACATAAAATGTTGAAAAATTCGAATAAGTTTATATGAATCACAGAGAGAAACAAAAAGTTATAGTGAGTTACATATTGGAACTCAAACTCGTCGCGTCTGAAATGTTTAAAGAGTAACAAACAGTTAAAAAATAATGAAATAGATAAAACTGGAGTTGCAGCGGCAGTCATCAAGTGTAAGATGGCTAATGTTTGCCACATTTTGTTAAATATTTAAATTAAATTATATTTTATTTTTCATTACATTTATACAATTGGCTATGAAATCTAACATTAATAGTAAAATTCATTGTATCTTATGTATGAAATCAATATATTGAAAAATATATTTTATACTGATATAATTAAAATAGTCAATTAAAATTAAACTTTTCTACATTTTATTTAAAAAAAATAAATCGTAATTTTCTCGCGTTACTCTCTTACAGTCTTCGTAGCTCTTTGCTCAGTCTTTGTCAGTATTATAAAGAGTTCAGAGTTGACTACTCCTTCGATTGCACGACAAAGATTTAGCGTAAAAAAACTTTGATCTGAAATTTTGAATGTACTGTATGCAAAACTCTCGAACAACCCACCGTAAAGTCAGCCTGCATTTGAGATTACATTAGTTCTCGTAGTCATTGAAGTCAATATTTAAATTTGTCGCACGAAACAGCCAGCTGAAAACCATATCATTGACAGGCCTAATCTATCTTAAAGAGTGTTTATCAAAATATTTTTTTTATTTTATTTAATACCTTCGTAAAAATAACAAAATTTTATTGGAGCTTTCGAAAGGAAAACAACTGTCAACTCTAACGTTGGAGTTTACATCATAATTTAATTGCAATAATGGTATAAATATGAAATAAATACTGATTTGTTAATTATATCGTGTTATTGTAGTATAATTTAGTTCTAAGAATGGCAAATTTACACTTATTTTACACCAACTCAACTATCACAAATTTGAGACCAGAACGACCTAAAAAAATTTGTTTTCTCTTAATGAATTGGTATAAGTGAACGATTTAAGTGTACTTCAAATATATTCATAGCAAACGAAAATATTTGCACTTAATTTACGTCATTTCAATTATCGCTCATTTTACACCAAAATGAGTCAAAGAAATAATTATTTTTTAAATATATTGAGTTGAACAATTTAGGTGTACTTACAGTGTATTTATAAAAAACGGAATAACTTTGTCCATATTGCAATCATGTCAAGAAATTTTTATATTTATATATTAAAATGCAATATTAATTGTTTTTATTTGAAAATCACTTACGTGCTTATGGAATTTTATTTCAATAAAAATTTGATTTCAATTTTACTTATTTTTAGGCTTAAATGACATTGAAATATTACAATTTAGAAAGCATTTCAATTTCAATAATATTCTGAATTCTATACATATTGATTTTATGAAAACGATAGCAAATAAATTATTAAATCTGAATAAATATTATAAATTATAATTCTTAATATTGAAATTCTCATAATTATATATCTGCAATATAATATTACATATTTTGTAATTCAATTTACGATTTAAAACTCGGAATAAAATAATAAAACTAATTTGCTATTCATTTTTTTTAAAAAGAAGAAACTTCCTGATGAATTATGTCACTTAACTGTTTATGGCACGTATCCGTCAGCTAACTGTATAGGGTTTTGTGTTTTTAGACGTATAAAAATTAACTGAATCGACAGATTTCATTATTATATTAAAATATGGCTCGTATGAAACACTTTATCAGACTAACTCACTGTTTACAATTTTGTCTCTTAACTGGTTATGGCGCGTCGCCACAGAATTGTCTAACTAATAAGGAATAGTTATGCAAGTTTTCAAATATGCTTACCGTTAAGATTTTTTAGATATTTCGTTTCAAAAAGGGAATATGTTAACCGTATTATATATACTTAACTTTATTATATAACATATTATATATACTTTCAAAATGTTATATTTTAATAGTTCATGCGGTAGGCATTATTTGAAAATTTAGACACATATTTTTTTATTTTTAAATGATGTCCATGATAAAAATGGATCATTCATATTAGATTTAATACAAACAAAACTTCTAATGCAAAACTGTTGAGTTTTCCACTAACGGTCAGTAGAAATCAACCTAATTAATAATAATAACAACATAAATGAAACATATATTTTATAGCTCTTTTTTATAGTTCTTATTTAAAGTGCAAAACACAATTACACCATATACACTGCATAAAATAACATTAAAAATGCACCTAATTATCACCTTACACTATAAACAATTAAAAAATTTGGTTTAATTATGGTTTAAAAATATTAAAATAAAAAAAATTCAAGTATAAATAAAGTGTTCTCAAAATGAAAAATATAGTTTTTCAATTTGAAAAATATAGTTCTGTAAGCAAAGTTTACATACATGAAAACAATTTAATTACTGCGCAAATTTTGCTTCTTTTAAACCATATTTATATCGAAATTTGTGGTGTAAATTATAGTGTAAATCTCAACATCAGGGAACGGTTTTTAGCAGGCCATTTTTGTGTTACCTTTGCCTATATTTTCTTATTGCGCCCGTGCAAGGGATCGCGTTATTTTTGCTCATACTTACCTTTTACTACGCAGATATTATTCGGTCTGTTTATTAGCCGTGTCTAATAAAAATATACAGAAGATATACCAAAAGTATACTGAATATGATAAATCTTAATATTAAATTAAATAGAATATATTATGTATTTAATACATATATTTACATATACTTTTAAAAATATCAACAAATATACAACAATTCAACAAATATATAAAAAGTTTATATACATCGTGAAGTTGGCTGTTACAACTATCTACATGTATAAAGTCGATAAAAACCAATACTTCATTATTTGACAGCTCTAATTTTCAATTTGTTTTGACATTCCAATGTTTATAAGATTCAAGTTAATTAATATTGTCAGAATGAAATTGTCAGAAATCTACAAAATAAAACAAATTTAAACATATTTTTTTAAATTTAATTAAAAAAAATAATTATAACAATAAGTCAATAAAAAAGGTTAGTTATAGAAAATTAAATATTTAATCTGTGCGAGCGTATGTGTGAATATGTGCAAAAATACATGGAACATATATTTTACAAATAACAAATATATTTAAAATATATTTTTTTTTAATTTATTTTCCTTACGGACAGACAATAACCTGATCTTTTAATCGGATTACACTACATTACTAAACGCGTAATAAAATTTGTTATATTATTTTTCCTATGTACGAATGTTATATAGAAAGGAGATATTTGTTTTTATTCAGTGGTGCAAGTTTTTATATCTAAAATTTATCTTTAAAATACGTTTTGCCATAGGTCAACTATAGGTGCGGGAACATACAAATAACAAAGACAAATTAGACAAAATCCCATGTGAACCTGAAATAAACGTCCGTTGAACGTCTTCCCGCACTTTTAAAATCAAAATATTTAGGGAGAAGATAGAGGAGTGTTTGTTACACAAGCCAATAAAATTTCGTGATTTTAGAAGTGCGGGAAGACGTTCTACGGACATTTATCTTACGTAAAAATCGGATTTTTTGTTGTTTATGGGGTTGTATCATCGTTTTCATAGGTTATATCATTATTTTATGCCTTTGTAACACTTTTTACGCATTTTTAAATGATTTTCAAAATTTTTGAAAATTCGTTATTTTAACGTTAAATACTTCACTTACATATTTAAATAAAATTAAAAAAACATTTCTTAATGACTAATTTTATCATTCATCTTCTACTTTTTTAGTTATTTATTGTTATTTACTTTTTTAACCATTAAAAAAAACTTACTAGTGGTACTGGTCAATATTGATCAATATAAGTTGATCGTAAAATAACCTGGCATCCGAAAAAATCGCAACCGAAAAATGAGGAACTATCACTGATTGTAACACGTCTATAAATTAACTAAAAACTAGTTTGTGTGTTGTAAAATAAGAGTTTAAGTTTTATTTTCTGAAGAACAAGCCCACTTGTTTTAGGATTAAGATAAACTGTTTTATGGTACGAAGCCAAGAAAAACTACACCCACTCGGAACTATATATTCACGTAATTGAATTCCAATGGTTCTGACCGGTAGTAGCATATTATTTGGTCAGAGGATATTGGGAGGATCCTTTCGATTTCCCATGCAAATTGAGAAGACGAGACAGTCTCTATTCAATAAATCAAACTAAAGTAACGCTACTCAACAACTTGATCGGCTCTACTTCGACAAATTTCCTGGCATTATTTAGATAGTGTCATAATGTTGAACAATTTGAATCATTCATACAAATGAGAAAAATAGCGCAAGACACAAAAAGACATTTTCTTAAGTAGTAATACGTATTCGTAACTCGTTTCTGTGCTTTCTTTTAGCTGGCTCGAAAAATATCTGGATTACAGTTAATTAGATTTTAAGTCCCTATAGAGCTGTTTCGTACTTTTCGCAAGCAGCTCCGTTGAAACTTTCAAGTACGGTCGACGAATGATTACGTTCTTTCTAAATAGCCACTGCTATTCTTTTATGTATTTTCACACATTTATGATTCTAGGTAGCAAAGTAAAATGTGATGAGCATTTAAACGCTTCAGAACATATTATATGAATTGATTTGAAAATAGTTCTACATTATGATAACAGTTTCTTAAATACATGAGTTTTGTGAAATGTTACAATGTAATTTGTATTAAAACGTGTCTAAAATCGAAATATCAATACTAAATAAATAGACTAAAGTCAGAATATTTACTTTTATGAAGATTACTTCATTTTGTGAAATTGGAAAATGTTTAAATGTTAAAATGTAAATGTAAAAGTAAAATATATTTTAATATAAGAATGGTAAATTGTCTCTAAAGCAAATCAAAATTTACTTTATAGTTGACTTTTTGACTTACTCAATCAATACTCATAGGAAAACTTATACATTTTTCAAGATGTGATGTAATAATAATATATTAGTATTGGGAATATAAATTTAAACCATTTAACATTATATTTCCTTTAAAAAACCTATATCTTTTTGTTATGTGTTTATGTATGTGCATTTATATTGTTCCTACATACATTTTGCTCATACATATTTGTCTGCAAAAACTGTTTTCGATATTTTATAAACACGTTTAAAGTTTTATTTAATGAATGTATTATCAATGGTAATATTAATGTGATAGTTACAAGAAACCTCTTTTTTCAGAGTAATCGCTTTAAAGCGGATCATAGATGATAAGCCATCGCTATGTCCGTAGACGGATCAATTGACTTGATTGTCCCCTCTGCACATCAACGACTAACCCCACAGAAATCAGTCGTACTTTCTACCTCAACTTTATTTGCTACTTCCATGTCTCCACCGAACCGTTCCAATCCGTTCCATGTGCGATTTATTGATCCACGCACAATTCCACCACGACTACCAGCAGCTCGTTCAGTTCGTATCCAATGACGTTTAAGCAGAGGAAAGCTTCTCTTTGTGGTCATCTGAATATTGTGGAATTATTTCAGTAAGCTCATAAGCTACAATAAAAATAAACAATAGACTTTATATTAATTATGTTGTTGATTAAAGTGTCAAGTTTTTGTTCAATTGAAATTGCTATAAAATTATTACTCCACTTTAATTTTAATTAAATAAATATACTTTAAATTTTAGTGCTTGAGTAAGGATTCTTGGCAACCAAAAAGACTGTCTTCTGATAAGATTGATAATAGCAATGATCAAAAGAAGAAAGGTATCCTGCTGCTGATGAGTCGAAGAAATAAGAGTCTCGAGACCACGTAACGGGACGTAACTTAACAAAGGAATCGATCTTAACTCTCAACTATTCGGAAGGGTAGACAATTGTTCGGGAAGAATTTGAAGTGGTTACTGTTCTTTGGCAGCTGATGTGCTTAATTGTGTAAGAAAAAAGCTGCAACTGCATTTTTGCAGTGAAAAATGTATAAAAAACAGGCATTAAGTATTCTCCCCTTTTCCAACTTTTCATATATAAATTTGATAACTGAAAAAGAAAAACAAATTTCAAGTTGATGCTATGTTATATTAATTTTTTACACTCAACAGTAGTTCTGTAATTAGGGAGAAAAATTACCCATTCTAGATAATTGTGAACTAGGAACAAGTACAATAAACAAAAAATATAAGTCATAGTGAAAATAAATCAATCAATCATTTGAAATAAACAAAGTAATTCTACGATGATGTTTAATGTATTGTTTATTGCTATTGACTATAACAAATTTTAATGTATCGTATAAAACTTGGAAGTCTATGTATCATAAGATACACAAAACCGCATACAATTTTCACTTTGAGGAAATGAACTTGTGGTAACGAGCCGCAGGAATCCGATTCGCCGATTGGATTGCATACATGGTCGAGATTGGCATTGCGTCTACATTTCTCAGAAATATATTCCCTTCTTTTGAATAAATTGCCTTGGAAAAGTGAATAACAGAAATAAAAGAAAATAAATAGAAATTCGTCTTCTTAAACGATCGATTTTATAGTAACAGAATGATATGTTTGTAAATTTAAAATCCTTCGTAATAAATAATACATTTAGAATTGTATTATTTATGTATATATATAATCAATTTTAGTTTATGTGTACATATTAATCTAATAATATATACTATAGAAAATTAAATTTTATTTAAGTTTAATGAAATAAGTATTACTTAATGAAACTGAAGAAAAACTTTATTTAACTGAACCTCAATAATTACAATCATTTAAATTAATTCTAGAACAAGGCCATTAGGTAAAGCTTTTTTGATGAATTTTATTACCTATCTATTTAGATCAATTAAGGTTGTAATACGAAATTAATGAAGGTTGTATAATTATGCCCTAATTAGTGAGTGTTATGGCATAACAAATGATACATTGTTCGAATTTTGTACTTTATACAATATAATTATACAATATAAAATATTGTATAAATTATATTATTGAATAAATGTAATATTAATAAAATAGCTTGATTACAAGTTTTACAAATATAACTTTATCATAATAATGTATATAATTTTTATCCAAATTATAAATAAATTTTAACTTTTAAAATATTTCATATCTGTATCTAAAGAATAGTTAATAATATTATACTTATTGATATACAGAAAGTTCTTTAGTTATTCAAATTTTTTATTTTTTTGGCGCCTCAATCACAAAAATTGTCTTACAATGATACATTTGTTTTTGCGTATTTTTAATTAACTTTTTTTAATTAACTTTATTTTGCGTATCATTAATTAACTTTGCCATGAGTCTTCATCACTCTGATGTTACTTCCATTAACTTTCGTTTTTGTTTTTAGTAGATAGAGAGAATAATAGATATATCTATGACTAAAATGTCGACTGCACAAAATTGTTTTTCAAAATTTAATCTAAATGCAAAATGATGTCAAATCTCTGGTTAGATACATTGATTTAATGGTATGCTTAAATATTAATAAAAATGTTATTTTCAAATACTAAAATAAGTTTCAATTGCTATATACCTTTATCCCTATCAGAAGTTATAATATTAGGAAATTATGGAAATTTAAGGGCTTTTATGCATATTAATATCTGATTTGGCGTTTCCTTAAATAACGTCAGGGTAAGATCATGGGATATAGCGGTATTACGGGTGTATCCAAATGGTATTTTGTGTGTCGTGAATGTGTAAAATATATTGTAATTCACGTGTCTGTATTTGACTAAGTCTATACGAGCTCCATAGTGCTTATATGTTATAAGTAAGTTAGGAAAAAACCCAAAAATTATCCTTTTAGATCAAAATAATCTAGATCATAAGATTATGATTATTCACATGAAACAGTACTAGTACACTGAGAGAAAACTGATATTAAAATTTACTATGAATAATACTACTCTTCGGATATTGCAAGAAAATACCAAATTTTACTATAAAACATAGTAAAATTAGTTTTGAAAGTATCAAAGTTTGAAATAAGTACTGCTACAAATTGCTACTTTCATACTGAATTTTACTACGTTTCACAGTAAAATGTATTCTTTTTTTGTAACGTCTCAAAAGTAGTATTATATCCTCATTTAAATAGCGTATGCAACACTTGAAGTTGGCTTTTATCGATAGTTTTATTGTTGTCGATTCTCGGGTTTCTGATTGGTCGTCACATTAAAATTAGAAAGATTCAAAAATAAATATCAAAATTTATAAATGTTAAACGACAACCGTATCTATCGTTATTTATGATAACATATCATATCAATTTCCTAAGAGTGTAGGTAGATATTACGATACAATATTTGTACACAAAAAACTGTACTATGCCTTTAAAAAGGGTGCTGAAGAAAAACCAGTGGAGTGTATACAAGATTCTTATACATTTAACTAGTTTTTCCCTTAATACCACAAATATGATAGCAATATTGAAGATATAACTGTACTTACAATTAGATTTAAAATATATTTGTATAACAAAATTACACAAAATTTTGTGCTTATTATAACAATGTACTTATTTTTTAAAAGCTTAAAAATTGACACAATGCACCAAAATATCGTGTATATGATGTATTTGTAGTCTAAGTGACGGTGGAAGTTAAACAAAGCTTACGATGTTGCACAATGCCTGACAATGTGATGATGTCAGACGAAGCTCAGCAGACAGTTCGAATATGATAACTAAGGCTCGGAAAACGTCGAACACATTAAATCAATTTAAATAAAAAAATCAATAAATGTTTTGCATGGAAATAACAAGGAAAAATATTTTAATAGACTTAAAAAACTTGTGATTAACTTTTTAACTCAGACTTAAGACTTTCAATTAATTATTAAGAAAATAAAATAAACAAAAAAGTCAATCTTTATAAAAAAATAAATGAATAAATTCACTCAATTCATTGAGTCATAAAACGTTCTGTTTAAAAATATTAGTTTTCTAATGAAATTTATTCGGGTGCAGTAAAAATTCAAAAAATGTTGAAATTTTTTTCAATAGAAATAAAGATTTTCTTATTTATATGCTAAATAAATCGTTCGATGACCATGGTTGGAAAATGAACTACGTGTTTCTGGTACGAAGTGTTGCCAGCTCCGCAGAAATTGAAATTGGTCCCAGCTCATTTCCTAAGTTTCACGTCTCGTTTCGATTAGAGATGCTCTTCTCACCCACGCTACGGCAACGTGCCACTAATTTCATGACGTCAAACTGCAGAGCATCTTGCTTGCGCTGCAGAAAGCGGATACATAAGCACTCTAAATCGGAAGTAGAGAACAGTGCAGAATAAAAATTTGTCGTAGTTTTTGTTCTATTCAAAACTATAGAGTATAAGAAACAGTTTCGTATACTTTAATTCAATTTGTTTTATAGTTAAAGTTTTTATATATACCGTATTTCACATTTTGTTTTTATAACATTATACAGTTAATTTAACATGAAAATCTTGCTAAATGTTTAAATCCTAAATTACACATTTGCATCCATTTTAAATACCCACTTTAAAAGCTTCTATAATATATTTGCATACTCGAAATAAAGCACATCGTTGCCAGGAAAAGAAGACAAAAGATTGCCAACTCCATTTAAAATATATGGAAATTAGCGATCTTCCTTCCTTCTTTCTGGCAAGCCTGTTAAAGCATTTAAATAAAAATAATATATTATGATAAATAATGCTTCAATATTTGTTTTATTATATGCAACAATACATAATTATTCATTTCACAAAACAATTTTTACTATATTCAATATTTTTTCAGTTTTCAAATATGTAATTTTGATATGATATATAAAAATTTTAGAATAACTTAAATATTTCTGAATCCAGAATAATGTTCAATCTGTACCATACTATATTATTCGATATAAGTATTCCATTAGGACGATATATCAAGTTTGCTGCACCGGAGTTAGTGCCTTTTTGAATTAAAATTCGTAGGTTTTGAATAAAATAAAATAAATATAATCAGATGATTCTTTATTCATGGAAAAATCTTACGGCCAAAGAAATTTCGAGTTTTATTTTTGACTTTTAATTAGCGAACGGAACTTGTTTTTTTATATGATAAGTTCTATAGAGTAAAAAGAGTTCCGTTCGCCAGACAAAGGTAAACAATAAAAGTCAAAATTTGTTTAATCGTACACTGAGGATAAAATTCAGAGTTAAAATGACTAATATTTTGAGTCAGAAAATAGTAAAAGTTAAAGTTGACTCAAAAATGTAGTCAAACATCATATTTGACTCAGAAATATAGTCAAATTTAACCATTATTCCAGTTACAGCCGGTTTGACTATAAATAAAAGTTAAACTGTGTCTACACTGAGGGAACTTCCGAGCTATTCCGGCATGGTGCTCATCATTCTACGATAGTATGACACCATCATGCCGCAATTGGGCCGAACCATGAAAAAATTGCATGAGCCATGCCAAAATAGCATGGCACCATATGCATTTGAAGTATGAATTTCGAGCACCAATAGTATAACGACAGTCACGCTACCATAGTTTGAAGCGCCACGCCGGAATAGCTCGGAAGTTCCCTCAGTG
>JABFPJ010002517.1:0-19267 GCA_022817425.1 Gryon sp. ZL-2020
ATTATATATATTTTTTATACAAAACTCAAACTTAAAATATTTTATGTAAATTCGAAATATATAAAAAATATAAACATTTTATATTATATATGTATTTTTTTAATAAACATTTTTTAATTTTAAATGAAATTAAACAATATTTTATATTATACATATAAAAATACTTATAATTTATATATAAATTGCGGCAGTATAGCATATATTTATAAAATAAAATTATATTTTATATATTTTTAATTGATTTACAGAAAAATAACTTTGTACCTAAAACCTATTGAAATGTCTCAAATAACGATTAGAAACGTTACGATAAATGGATACAATTAAATTGATTAATTCATCACTTTTAAAGGAAATGCTACAATGTAACTATTTAATTTTCATTCAAAATATTGTACTTATCAGTCAAACCATTAATTACTTTCTAGGCTTCAAGTGAAAAGTACATTTTTTTTGTTGAAGAAATAAAAATGTGTATCAAATTATTACACCAATTAATATATCATTTTTATTTTCTAAATAAAATAAGATCTTCTTAAGCCGATTAGTCAAAATAACAGTATTCCATTCGTCAACTCTTTGAACCTTTTCCATTATTAAGATTCCGAAAAATATTTAATTTATCACAATTTTTTAGATTAAATAGCATAAAAGTTTGCCTTTCAAAACAACAATTTCTAATTTTTTGAATTTTAACCTACATTTTTCTTTGCCGAAAGTTAGTTTTGTGATCAAAAGTTATCGGTTATTTTGAACATCTCGAGCACTTTTTGTTTAGATGTAACATCAGACTGACCGAATTATTCATTAGGTATGAATGATTTGAGCAGGTGCGTTGTTTGCCGTTAAATCAAATTTATTCAAATTTTCAGAAGTCACTTTTCAAAATTAGTTCTACATGAATACACTACGAATTGAACAAGATTGAACATTAGAATATAATGTTAAAAGCATAATACATTTACACGTGTGAGTAACACTTAAAATAAAATGTTAATTATAATTAATTATAATTAATGTTAATTTTTATTTTAATTTGTATTTTAATTAAATCTTTCATTCAAGAAAACTTAATTGAAACAACAAATATTTTCAACCGAAACATTTATAAGGTTGTTTTATTTTACTTTATTTAACACATTAACAAAAGAATAATTTGAGCTATAATTCTTAATGCTCTTTTTACATTTCTCTTATTATCGGGAGGTTCATCTTCCATACTTTATTTTCATCATAACTTAAAGAAAACGGAACGCCACATCTGGTATTCAATTTTACCACTGGATCGTTAAAAGTATTTTATAGTTTTTCTTCAGAAATAATACGACCTTAATTATTCATTCGCTAATTATCCGCTTTTTATATCAGAAATTGTAAATATATATAATATACATTTTAAATTTTAACTGATTAAATGGATTATGTGTTTATATGTATATCTAAACGTCAATCGATGAACTGATATAGTAATTGCTATAACATCAACGCTTCATAAACAGTTATGACGTTAACTAAGCCCTCAATTATTATTACATTTATTGGTAACTTCAATCACGTTCAAGTGCAACATTCATGAGCCAAATTCGTTCGAAAAAGTATGCCATCGGAAGTGTAAGATCCATAATAATTAGATAACCTCGAATATAAAAATCACCAAATACCGATATTCTGTAATCATTGACTTCTAATATTGTAAAATTACTTTCTCCTTTTTAACAATTCAGAGATAAAGTATGAAAATATATTGATATTTATGATAAAGTGCTTTTCGTTATTGTAATTTTTCTCTGTGATTTTTCAGAGAGTCGTCGATTAGTAATCCATACATTTGGAAATATTAGACGATATATAATACATAGCTGAATTTAGGAACATTTTTTAATAGAATTTGTAGTTATGCATTTTATTTTATTATTACATGTTAGTATTTTACATAATTTTTTGCCCGAGGGCGGAAACGAGTCTATTTTTGCCCTCAGGTCGAAAAATGAGTTTTTTCTAGGCGGAAAAGTATTCTTTTCTGCCCGAGGACGGAAATGAGCCCATTTTAGCCCTCGGGCCGAAAAATGAAGTTTTTTGTCCTAGGGCGAAAAAGTATTCTTTTTTACACTGATATTAGATATGAAGAGCACTGTAAGTACTTAGTATACTGAGTATAACTAAGGATATACTTGTCGAAATCAACAAAGTTAGTTTGTTAGAAAAATGTTAATTTTTGTATTTTTTTTTGTTAAAAGATTCAATTATTTATTTATATTACAACAACTAAATAATGTAATTATTGAATAAAAATGATAAAAATAATGTTCAAAGTTCATATATTGAAATAAAGTTTCTTGTAAAATAAAATAAACAATACTTACTATTGTAATCTCGACCTTCATTGACCTCTTCGTCACTTTGTCTCGTACCAAACAAAGTGTCAAAACCTTCAGCAATGACATAACTCGTTTCCTCGATCACTTTAGAAACCGACACATCACTTTGTCTTCCGGTTACGTCTTCCTGTATTCTGTCAACCTCCTTATTAATTCTCGTGCTTACACAGCTGATGATACTTCGCTCGTTCAGACAACTGACAACATTTTGAAATGTTTCTGCGTTGACTAGTGATAATAACAGTACTAAGACCGTGATAATTGTGCACTTTATATATGTCATCTTAAACGGTAACTCTTGTTCGTTTTTTTAGTCAGCGTATCCTTAATGTTTGGAAGCGCGAAACTTGAAGCGCACGTTTTGGTTACCCTTTACTCGTGGTGTTCCATCAACTTGGAGGATACGCTGTCGAAGTAATCGTAAAAGATGCGTGGCCAGGTCCGCTGAATATATGAAAGCAGGCCCCTTCTCAACTCGACTCTACCAATTACGCCGTATTACCGCCACCCCACCTGGCCAGACTATTTTAAAACAATGTTCCGCACAAGACCCACTTTTCTTTTGTCCATTACTTCCCTTATTACGTTCGCTCGAATTCGATTCCATTTTCAATGAATTTCACGTATTTCATTTTTATTTCAAACCAAATTTCTCACGCGCAAATACTTTAATCGGGTTATGTGTATGTAATAAGTACAAGGAAAGTTCTGACCGAAAAGCTATTGTGCGATAATATCGAGGGTTATAAACGCTGATTTAGATTCAATGATAAATGAATAATGTCTTATTAATTTATTTTTCTTCATTAATGGAGTTATATATAATATTGTATATAATTGTAATTTACAGTTTGGAGAGTAAAAAATTTAGAACAAATTATGATGTTAAGCTGAATATGTCTGAAATACTTTGTTTCGTTTATTTGTATTTAATTTTTTGTCTTGGTTCGGTTTTGTTTTTCCATATTAAATTGTTTCGGCAAATAATACGTTGGAATAAAGAATTATGCAGAACTGTATTTTAGAGTAACAATATTATCTCTGAAAAATTTCTGTGTGAGATTAGAGGTTTCATAAGAAACAAATTCGTTGATTTGATGTTCCAAGAACTCCTGGCATTATACTTCCCTCTAATCAGCGCGCTATGACTGCGAATTCATAATTGTATAACATAAGGTTGACTTTTTTATTTTCTTACATCATTTTCGTACTGTGGTTTTAGTGAAACACTTACATATATATAAGTGCAAAATATTTATTTATTATATTACAGTTAAATATACGGGTTTCGGGAAATAGTGCCATTTTTCGCGCTACAATAATTAAAGTAATTTTTAAGTTTAGGTGTTGTTTTAATGATATATTCGGATTATTGAGTTCTTAACAAAAGTTCGAAATGAAATTAAGAAACGAGGAATATGTAACGGAAAGATAAACAGAAAATGGCATATTGGAATTAAGATAAATTGAAAAAATTGCTTTAATTTTATGTGTTTTTCTTCTGAATACCGGCATTTTTCTATAAGTTAATTACATATGAAATTTAAATTTTACTTTTTCACATGAATCGATTGCTGGTTTAGTGGTAAGCTAAACTATTTGTTCATATATAGATGCAGTGTAATTTATCTTTACCAACATTACATTTTCAGTAGATCAAAATGTAGATCCTTGTTACCGACGTGTTTGTATATGACATATTGATGCAATTTATATACAAATTATATATACCTTTTATGTATTATATTTGATTTTTATAGTTTTTTATATATTTCGAATATACGTAAAATATGTTTTGAGTTTTTAATACAAATGTACAAAACAATATAAAAATTATAATCTCGCGGAATAAAATATATTTCAAAATATATCCACGAATATATATGAGATAGATAGAATATATTTTCGACAAAAAGTTAGATAATTTTAATTATATAAATTATATTTAAATATTCAAATTATATTTTTGCATTTATTTTCAAAATCATTATAACGTTTTACTTTTATATAACAATCAAAAAAATTTTACTATTTTAATAAAATATTTTAGAACTATTCAGACTTATTCTAATAATTGTCTAACCTCCGCCTGATATTCATCTTATAACCACTTAAAAAACATCTAACATTCGTTTAAAAGTTCGGTTAAGTTAATCGAATATTCTATGAAATGAACAGATCTACAAAAAATTATATTATTCTGTAAAAAAATTTATTTAAAAAATATTTTATTTTGAGAAAAAAACTCAATACTCTCAAGGGTATTGACCATCTTCCATAGTATAGAATCTATACATTCGATTTTTTTTACTCAAACGAAAATAAGGTAAAAACGTCACTTACTTGGCAAGACCACAGATTTGAAGCGTATCATGCTGCTTCTTAAAAATAAAAGGAAACATGTTAAATTTTAATACATATGTGTAAACACATTATAAATTAAATAAAATTATATAATTTCCTTACCGTGGCTTTTTTTAACATATAATCAAAAAAATATTCATGAATGAAAATATTTGAATTAATTAATATAAATAATTAATATTATATTACCTTAATATACAAATTTAAAGTTGAAGCATTTTGTTTGTTTGTTTTCCTTCATTATTATTTCCTTATACATATCCCGAATTTTTCCGACTCTTTCCTTCTCGCTATACAGTGAGGCTTATTTCATTTAATATCGCTCTCCCTCGCCTGCAGTACTTTATCATCTTTTCTTTTTCTATATACTCATCCCTTTCCTTTTCATTTGACCTCCATTCCATCTTCAAAATATCCTTCTGCTGTTCTTTTTTCTTCGTGCCTTTGCTTTTTATTTATTTTATAATCTTTATTTACTATATTTACTATACACTATACTTACTATGCACTATTTTTCTCATCTGCATTTTTTTCATCTTCTGTCTCCCCTTCTTCTCATCTTTTCTTCTTCTTCATATTCACCATCTACTTTTTCCCTTTTTTCCTTGCTTTCTTCTCCAAACTATCATCACTTTCTTCTGTACATTGCAAATTCAACTTCAGCGCACATTGAGAGAGGATTCGAACATCTTACACGTCCCGTTTGTAGGAGTGAGACGTATAAAAAATCCTTTTTTTACATGTCTTTACATGTCTTTATTTATACTTTACATGTCTCTGCATGTACTCTTTGGAATGATTTATCACTAGATGTACGATCCTCCACTTCTCTCGACGACTTCAAGCTCAAATTACATTTACATTTGCTCAGAATGTCTTTACAAACATGATTTTATTACGTTATATTAGTATTTTACTCTTGTACACTTTTTGCCAATCATTTGGTTTTGATTACCTAGTTCATTATCTTACACTGTCTTTTATAATTGTTATTATTCTTATTTTTGAAAGTTAGGGAGCGCGAGTCTTTCTACGTTGTATTTGTTAATCTTTTATGTATTGTAATATCTTTTTTCTGTAAAGTATATATGTATATTATATTTAAAATGTAATATTTGCTATTGCTATTTATATATTTTGTCAAATATATATCCACAAGGGAAAATATGACTAAATTTTCTTAAAAACACGAATATGATTATTTTTGGTGTAATCTTCAAAAATGGAATATATAATAATTATTCATATTTGTTATTTAAAAAAATTTACATTTATAAAATATATCATCCGCAAGACAGGGTTATCATTTCAGTTTCGATGTAACCTTTAATGAGAGAGAAATGAGAATCAAGCGAATCTTCATTCTTTTGCTATCTGGACCGCAATACCGTTAGCAATAAGAAGTATGTGGGACAATTGTTGTTACATTATTGACTCTTGAAAGTATATAAAAGTTAAATGGCTATATATTTGCAATAACCTGAAGCATTTAAATCGAATTTTTATTTCCATTTTTTTATTAAGCCGTATTGTACTTTTGTTAACGAGATATTTATTTAATTATATTTGATTTACTTAAATTTAATCGCGATTCAACAACAAAGGACCAATTTCACGAAAGAAAGAAAGAAAGGGAAAATAAATAAATTATGTTACGATTTGTTAAAATAATTGAACTACTTAGAAGTAATCACCTTATTTATTAGGTAATAATTCGGACTGGTAAATATAGTTATTATGATTCCTGTTGAAATTAGTTATTAGATTTAGACCAATAAAAACTAACATTTTAATTTTTAAATTTGCAGTTTAATTTCGTGAAAATATGAAAATCAATTTTTAGGATAAAATTATACATAAAGGGAAATATTTGCAATTCAGGGAATGTTTAATGTTAATGAATCGTCGATTGACATTTTGTACTTTTGCGCCACTAACACAATTCCGTTAACCTTTAACCAATGTCAAAGCTGATATGTGTATGTTTTACACTTTCTTCCTATGATTTTATTAATTTAATTAAAAATATTAATAACAGAAATAATCTAAGGATTTTACATAAAAGTTTTACTAAATATGAAGCTTGTACAATAAAATTATAATACTCTACTTTACGCATTTTTAAATATCTAATATAAATATTTATATTCATTTGCCTAGGTACATTCTAATTGATGCATTAACCTCAACTTTAAAGTACAATAATTACTTAAAATTATGTACTGCCTCTCTGTTGTCTTCTTATACTTTATGACCAGATATAACTTTTATTTTCATCTGCCCCACCAACTATTACTAGAATCTTCATTGTCAAAGTCTGGATGATAATAATGATCGTGATGTTGTGGTGGTATTTTGTGAACCACAACAACTTCCTTCACCAATGAGCTTCGGATGGCATTATAAATGATCATTGCCAGCGCAAGTTTTCCCACAAATATACTGCGAAGTAACGAAGCTTTGATGGAAGCTAATGCTCCGGGTAAAGACATCATCTGTAATTTATGTGAATATTATTTCATTGTTTTTAAAATATATAAACATTGTTTTAAGGTGAAATATCAATGGAATATGAAGTTTAAATAGAAAGCGTGCATACCGCGACACTAGCGCTGCGGTGGCTGAAATGTTCAATTATGTTGATTTCAGAAGGAAATTTAAGTTTATTGTTTGTAAGTTAGGACTTTATTGTACGTAAATTCCCAAAATATTGAACAAATTGAGATTATGTCTATTTTATCTTGGTATTACATTGATATTTCATCTAAAGTAAAACTTAAAAGTATGAAAAACAAAAACGATCGTTTTTTTAGTACTTGGCCAGAGACACTACTGTATCTCTTAATATTTTACCTGCATCGCAAAAGGGATCATCATTATCATCGTTCTGACTCGCTTAAATATAGTTCCTTTTTTTCCACCGTCATCATTGTTTTGTCGGGCTGTGACTTCATTACCTAAAAATTGAATAAAACAAAAATTAGACTTTTTTTTATCAATCTATACATGTATATATAAATGTTAAAAAAAAATGTTGTGTCATCGAAACGCAACATGATTTTGGTTGCAACCAAGTTTTTACAAGAGTAAAAGTATTGGCTGATTATTCGAACAAAAAGATTTATCGCTATGTGGTATTATTCTCGTGATTCTTTTCGTACTCATTTTGCCGGATGATTTCACTCATGTGATTTATTTGCTATTTCCAAATAATATATAGTTATAGTTATAGTTACATATATATTATTATGATATGATTAAGTAAAAATATCAATGGCATATAAAATTTGAACAAACATAACCTCACTTTATAAGGTTAAGAAATATCTTAACCTTACATTAATAATTCTTTTGAAATATACTTTTCAAATTTACTACAAACATGTCTGCAAACTCCCGAAATATGAAATTGAGGTTATGTTTATTCAATTTTAATACTCCACTGATATTTTACCCTAATGAATGCAATAAAAACTTTCTATGTACTAAACCAACAAAGAAATTAATTTGCACGATAGTTTTGATGCTCCAAATGAATAATGCTCTAAAAAGAATATTGAGTACGTTACGCTTTTTGTAAAAGAATCTGATTTCGCTTATGCGCGAATTAAAATGCATTGGAATGAATGTGGTACATAAAATATTAAAAAATATTTGCACAAATTATTGAACTATTGATTTTTATATTTTTTTTAATCTCATTTCATTTTTAACAAGTATTCAGGAAATTTATTATGCAATTTACTAATTTACTCATGTATGAGATACTTGTTTGAAGTTATTATCATGATAATGAGAGCACTGAAATAATGATTATGATGTTTTTGTTCTGCTAATTCGTGCAAAGTGTGATTATGATTTTAAGATAAAACAATAGTGAATATTGAATCTAAAAAAATGATTCATTTTAGATGATTGCGTCTAACAAAATATAGTGATTGTCCAACAGCGATAATCACATATTACATTATTAACAATTGCACGTTATAAAATCTTCTCTTCTCTTTCCTTGCAAAATCCGTTATGACAAATTGCAGTATTTCATAGTAAAAAAATTATAGGATATTATAAAAAAAATATTGTTCAAAATTGCAAAACCTATTTTTTTGTTCAAAACAAAAATCCTTATATTTTATTTAATAATTTATGTATTAACATAAGTTATGAAAATAATTTGATTTAAAATTAATATAAATATTATAAAATATTTCCAATATTATTTAATGTCCGTGTTCATCTATGTATATATGACAAAAAATGACAAAATTATATGTACAAAATGATTATTGATGAGTTATTTCTACAAAGTTCCTGCAATCCAGTTTCTTATCTTAATACGTCTGTCCTTATTAGAATAAGTTCACTGAGTGACTAGAAAGGTGAATAATCCTACACGCACTTGAATAGAACATGTGTCGCAAAAGGTTAATTAAAAGTAAAATTTTTTTACTTCCACATTTAAAGCAGTTTAAAAAATATTTAATTAAGAAAAGTATATACCGCAACACAAAAAATCACATTTACAAGTTGAAAATATATTTAACGAGGCAGAATGTAATTCCAAAAGCCAATATATATATTCAAAATAATGAGTTCATTATTCTATATATATATAAAGTTATTGTACATAATTTTAACAACTTTTTTTTCAATGTTTCCAAACATAAAGTTCATAATTAATAAAGCAAAAATGAATGCTGCAATAAAAAGTTTTTAGTGCAATTATTTAGCAATAAAAGAAACAACACTTACTCGTAAATAAATCCTTCAAAGACCAGCTAAGTTTAATGGTTGTATCCTGAATTTGTAATTTAACATTGCGAAACAATTCTATCGAAGTATCATCTTTTTTGTCACTTTTTCTTCGATCGACAGGCACAGTAGCGCAAGAAGTGATTAAGGCGTATGTCATCAGATATACAAGAAGTATTCTTCCATACATATTTCAGCTTTTTATATGTCATATAATGAATAGTACTTTATATGTTCATAGTAATTGGCAGTTCATCAATCACACGTTTTTGCACATGTCCATCATTTCACTACTTGCTAAAAAGAAAGCCAAGCGCGTGATTACATATCAATTATTTCATAATTTTGAGTTACTTGATAGTCAAGTTACTTTTTGATTATTCTATAATAAGCACGTTTTTGTCGAAATTATCGACGAGTGTTTTTATCGACAGAAACACGCGTTGATTCAGAAATAAATCGACGAACAAAACGGTGCGTGTCACCGTCCGTATTGGGACCAACGGCATCGCAGACTGTGGTTGATGCAACTTCTAGGATCTTTAGAGCGAGAAGAATGATGTTCCTTTTTAATCATCAACCTCACCCCACTTCGCAAAGTGGGTCTCATGTATGAGAGAATGCGTTTAAAATCGGCAGCGAGTGGACTCGGAAATAAATAAGTGTGTTATTCATAGGCGACCACTTCCGGATGGTCAACCAACCTCGAACTCAATGATCACTCTTAATATATAATCCGAAGAATATTTTTTTTCTGCAATACACAATCAAAACCCTTCGGTACGTATTAGTTGCGTAATTATACAGCTTGGAAGTCTGTAACAGTTGCGTAATTATAAAGCTTCGAGCTGTAAAGTTAATTAACAACAGATCGTGAAATTATGTAATCTTTTGAATAGAAAATTGGAAATGCATTTTAGTGCCAATGAATGGCATTACTTTCGGACCCGTAGGGAAAAAATTTTTTTGAAATATGTTCAGAAATATATTTGATGTACATGAAATATATTTTTGGTAACAAGTTATATATTTAATATATATTTACATATATTTTTGAAAAATATATGTACAAATATATGTGTAAATATGTGCAAAAATACATATATTTTACATATATTTTACATATAAAAAAAGTATATATTTGTAAAAATATATTTTTCCCGTGCAGGGAAGATGTAATAATGAAATTTATTAGGAATTATTTAGAATTTTCAAGTCCATTAAAATCGAATGAGAAATTTTGTTTTTACAAATGTTTGAATTAAAAGTTTTTAAGTTAAAAACATGTTACTTTTGGATCAACAAATTTGCGTTTTCTGCAAAAATTTTTCTTCATTTTTCAAAAATTATCAAAATATTTTAAAAGTGAAGTTATGTTTATTCAAAATTCAAACTACATAAGTTGCTATTTAACCCTAATTGGATTTTCCAAATTTGGCAGGTGAAATAATTGGAAGGAATATATTCAATAATTGGTTGGAAAATGTAGAACATGTAATGGTTATTAACAAAAAAGTAACCACTAACTAAAGAAAATGGAACAAGTCTCAATAGGATATTGGAAAATATTAGATTTCCTATATATATATATATATATATAGGTTCTTATTTTCTCGTAAATTTATTTCATGCTACAATGTAGACTGCATTCGGCCAGGTGAAATGTGCCCCTGATGATAGGCACACATAATACACTGAAGTTTAATGTTTTCTACTTCATACAGTTGAATTCAAGAAATTGCACTTTGATTGTATGATGATTTTAAATTAAATTTATATGAAAACTTAATTATCAAACTTAAAATCTATATCAAACTTAATTAAATTAAAGTATAACAAGAACAAGAAAAATGTTTAATTAATTTTACTATGGAACAATCATATTGTATTTCATTCGTATATAAATATTAAATATTTATAATTAACAATTCTTTTTTTTTATTCTTATAAATAGAGTACAATATTATATTTTAAATATTAAAAAACAAGAGAAGTATTTCCTATATAAGAAAACTCGTAATCTAATCATTGAGATTGCCTATATACAGGGGCTTAATGTATTGAAGATCTTATTTTTCAAACTTGATTGTTTCATTTATAAAAAACTTGTTATTTTATTATGTATTCTGTATAGTTTTGTATTTAACTTAAAAAAATAAATAATTGATGATGATGATAAAATTATTAATCAAAATAATATGAAATTCAGTAATTTTATTTATATTATAAAACATAATTTAGATAAAAATAATATTGATACAATGAATATGTTTGAACATATCTCACTTAAATGTACATTATTTAAATAGTTGAATACATATTGCATTATTTGGCACATTTTGAGGTCCGTAGGATTATCTTGTACAACAAGCTCCTAACTTTAAAGTTTGTATAATTCTTATAATTATATTCTATAAAAAAGAATACATTACTGAACATTTTGTGATGTGTGAAATTTAAACATATCTTTTGCAAAGACGATAAATTAGTTTCATCGGAAAAAAATGACTAATACTTAATTATCAAGAAAAATTTAATTAACTATTTCGTTTCAGTCACATCAGTTAAAATTAATGTCAATGTAAAAAATAATATGTAATTATTGTCATACTTTTGATATATAAATTTCACACATTAACAGAATATCACACGTAATATGAATACTATAAAATTGCAAATAAACTCGATGATAAAATTGTGCTTAGAGTTAAAGTTCTGTTTGAGTCGAAAATAAAGTAATAATTCTTCTATATAAATATAATAATTAAGTTATTTACAATAATCATCAAATTTGACTGATAATATAATCAATTAACTGTAAAAAGTAAATACATACATTATATATGAAGAAATTAAATGACGATAATAAATTAATGTTAATAATAAAATAAACATTTTTAGTCCAGTTACAGTTCTTTTTTACCTACAAGTTCGTTACTATTAAAGAATGTCATTGTGTAAGCTGCAGTTATTTCAATTAACTTTTAATGAAAGTGACTTTAACTTAATAGCCGGTTTGACATTTTTCTGCTAATTGTTTGTCTGAATAACGAAATATTTCAAATTTTGATTTCAAAAAACAATACAGCGTAATTAATTTCTTACATTTTGTTTATATTACAAAATTGAGTTATTCACTTAATATTTGTTGATAATTAAAATTGTTCAAACTAATAATATTATAAATACATACATGGTTTATGGCGAGTATTAAGAAACTAACATAAAAATATTTTATATAAATAAATACAATAATAAATAAACTTAAATAAAACATAAATATTTAAATAGTTTTAAATTATATACTATGAAAGATCATAATTTTCGTATTTATAGTCGTTTATATGACGTTTATGATAAAGCGATGAGCGTGAGTTGTTGAAAGTTGAGATTAATAGATGATCTATGTTACAATATGTACTTTGGTATTTATACACTGTAGATCAGCAAGTCAGATTAACACTAACTATTGTTTCTTTCAATGCTCGTATTTCATATACAAAGTAATATAAAACTTAAACTTATACAATTATTAAACTTGTAAAATTGATCAATCTTTCATAAAATACACTTTTGTCTAGATTTTATTACAAAAATAAAAATATTTAAACATTAAATTTTGAAGCATATATATATACAAAATAAATAAATTAATCGTTGACTTGTTTACATTATTTTGATTGCATACCCTAGCTGAATGTAATATCTATATTAAGTCTTGTAAAGAGTTTGTACAATTACAGATTACTGCTTTTATATGTATGTTTATATACTTATCACCGCAACATATTCACGAACAACCTCACGATGGAAACTATGTTTTGAAAATATATGCAATATATTTTGAATATATTTTTATAAATTCAAACATATTTTTGCATATATTTTTGAAAATATATATTTAAATACATTTAAAAATAAATATAAATATATAAATCAAGAGACACGGTAGTGTCTCTGGCCAAGTATATATATTTTCAAATATATTTATATATTATATTTAATTTGACTGAAACATGAAACATTTTTTTTCTTTTTTGAAGAAAAACGTTTTACGAAATGAAACGTTTTAATTTTCAGTCACAACTATTCTTTAATTACTTTCGGTCATTTTCCTCGAAAATTCCTGACGCAAGACTCAAAATAAATTTTATTTCAATTGAATAAACTAAATTATTACTTTCCATTCTCTCATGTAATTGATTCAACTAATCGCGTCATCAATAATTAATCGTGACATAAATAGTTTTCACTTTATAATAACAGTAATAATAGCAATTTTTTCAATTCAAACGTTCAATTTTGGCCAAGTGAAATGAAATTTCTGAAATGTTTTTTTTTCAGTTTATATGATTATATATACTTTTGAACTTATGTTAAAGAAATTTCATTTCCACTTTATTTCAGTGTTTTTAATCTAGTTTATATATCTCTTATACGGCGCGATCATTTATAGTAATATGGTTTATCGTGATGCATAGGATAGCCACCATACGCCGCCGGATCGCCGTGAACGTGGACATGAACAGGCTGTGGCGATGACCATTCATGGCCGTGAACGTAACCTTGCGGTTGCCAAGCTGAGTAGAATTTAGCAAAAATGGTACTTAACTTGAGCACCAGTAAGACTACACCTGAAAATAAAAAAAGTTAAACAATTAACATACAAACAACTTTTTGCACTGTACATTCTGATGCTTTAAGGATAAAGATTTAAGTTTATAATTAGCTGAAGACTGGAATTGAAATAAAAAGTTGAATACTCTTTTCATATGAAACAAAGATTAAATTCAAAATTAAAACAACCCTGGCGAAATAAAAAATATACTTTTTTATAAAAATATATTTTTTCTATAAAAATATATTCTTAATATTTTCCTAATATATTTTCAATATATTGTAACATTTAATTTTAGATAGTTTTTTTATTATTAAGATTTTATTTTAACTTTTTAATTTAAATTGTTGTTTTGCTCAAAGTTCAATCTCAATTAAATTATTTTATTTTACGCAAATTATTAATAGTTAATTATAAAAAAAATATCTTATTGTTGAGGTACATCAGTTAACTTCATTGACAGCTGCAAATAATAAGATCAACAATTCAAAATTGCAATCATATTTATGCAAAATTTATAAACAATGTATTTGATTATATGATTCTTTAAAGTGTAATAATTTAACAAAAATTTATGGGTCATTCGACTGGACGAACAATTATCGTAAAATGACAAATTCTTTAATTTGATTTAATTATTAATTTTTTACTAATGTTATTAATAATAAATATATTAATAAATAATAATAATAAATAAATAATTAAATAAATGTATTCTTAATATATTTTACAAAATGCTCCAAATTTACCTTTTTGTTATTATATCGCAAATATATTGTCAATATATAGTCAATATATATAGTCCTATATTAAAAATATATGAAAAATATATTAAGAATCTATTAAGAATATATTTATAAAAATAAGTTACAAATATATTAAATTTATATATTTTATATTTATATTAAAAAAATATATTAAAAATATATTAAGAATATCAAGAGACACGGTAATGTCTCTTCCCAAGTACAAAAAATATTAAGAATAAATGAACAATATATATTTAGTTTTGCTAAAGAACTTATAATTCGTTAATATAAAAATATATCTTTCGTACATTTAATAAACTGATTATTTTTCGTCACTTCATCAAGGTAAATGATACGTTTATCGGATTTAATATCGAACTTAATTTTTGTTTCTTTACGAGATGAAAGTCGTAGATAGAAAAATATAAACCGTCATAATCCATTGTATGATAGTTGGATTCGCTTCACTTGTTAGATGTAGTGAGTTTTTGTTCAAAAATAAGTGTGTTACTACTCACAAATAATGAAGAGAAATGAACTATAAAAATTTAACGATCACTGCTGAATGGAAGCGGAATTATTTTATGGAAAATGGTGTACTAATAGTAACAGGTACTAGTTAATCGGCACCGTTAATGTCTTTTGGAATAAAACCAGTACCGTTTTGTATTCTTACCAATCATCAGAGTCTTGAAAGAAATTGCGGTGAGCACTGCAAGCATCGTCATCATTACTCCCATTTTGTATATCATCGGCATCATCATAAATTGGATTCTTTTGTGTCCGAAGGTCCTTCCTTGTGCAGTCACGTCACCTGATGAAAACACCATTTATTATCATTTAATGTATATGAAAAACGGTTTATCTACAATGTTTAGATGGAAAATTAATAAGTTCTGTGAAATTGATTTTCCAATGTTCAAACATTCATTTAACTTTTTAACATGGGAGGACAAAAAATGTACTTAATGTAAAAATTGCAAGAATAACAGTTTTTACAAACTATTTAATAAGTTTCAAATAACATACAAAATGTATGCCAAGACGATTATATTTATTTATTTATTATTGTATTCTAACTTTTGAATATATTTGAAAATATATTTCAAATATATTTTTTGAATTTATATTTTTAATCAATATATTTAATTAAGAAACAAGTGAAATATATTTCATTTCAGTGAATTGATTTTTTCTTTTCATTTACGTAATATAAAAATGATCTAATAATAGAAACGACATTGACCCCGAATTTGCACATTTCTTTGTGGAATTTTAATAATGTTGGAACAATTTGTGGTCAGACCTGGAGCTTCTTCATTTGAACCAGACTTATTTATTGAAGCGAAGCATATAATGTAGCGTTAAATTTTATACATTTTTTATTTTTTTTACATTTATATCTAACTATTGTATTTTTAAATTAATTAAGTAATTAAATTGAGTAATTAGAAGAGCTTAAAATATATGTTAAATATATTCGAAATATTTTTTTTGTGCTACATGTATTTTTACATATATTTACATATATATTTTTACATACATTTTACATATATATAAATATATATTAAATATATAACTTATGAAATATATTTTATATATTTTACATATATTTTTGGATATATTTCAAAATATATTTTTCTCTACGGTTAAAGACATAAAGAAGTGAAAAGACTTTTTTTCATTTTTTTATCAGACCGGATACTTTATAATTATATATTTCTTCAAAAAAATGATTGAAAGAGAAAAATGTTTATTTTTGTAATTTCAGTAATGTTTTATTTATATTGTTACTTTCAAATTCACATTTACATAAATTATAAAAAATGCACTCGCTTGAAAATGAATATTTCAAATTATTTATTTTTAATATATTCATAAATTCGTAAGTTTTTGGAAACAGCATTGCGTATTCCTTCATAACCGCATTCCATGATTTACATTCACATTCAATAATTCATACATAAGATTTTGTGTAATTTCAATCCGTAATATATACAGCATCATATATGGTAAATAGCCTACTTTAAGTCACTGTTCCACTTAGACGTAATTTTGAAGTATTTGTTAAATAAAAATGGAGAGATTCTTCGCAGTTTATTAAACTTTATATTTCAATAGGAATCACAAAACGATTATTTTTAAAAAGTAATTTAATTTTAAAATTTAATCAAATTAAAACAAATAAATTTTTTTTTCGTTTTAATATGCAATATATCAATTTTGTAATTTTCAATTCAATAACCATAAATCAGAGATGCATTATTCGCTTTTATTATCAACATAAAATCACAACTATTTATTAGTTTACAAAATAAAAGTTTTGAGTTTAAAATAACACACTTCTTAAGATTCTTGCGGATGTAGCGTGTAAGATTTCGTTACACCTTATTTAATAGACGGTACTTGGTTACTCTTGGCTAAGATTATTCTGCATTTTCTAAATGAATAACGCTTATGAATTAGTTGTCTAGCGTTTTTTAAAAAGCAGTTACATGTGTTCTTTGTTTTCTTATAATTATAAATTGTAATAATTATTATTTCAGTGATATCTTATTTAAACAAAAAATTATCATTATAAATCAGTATTTTACAGTATTTTTCACTGACTTTTTCTAAATAAAGAGAAACAAGTTTTTTTAATATTGTAAAGTCATTCTTTTTAATTTAAATTTTAATTAAAATTAGACTTTAATTAATAAATCAATCAAATTGAAAAAATAATTTTCAAATATTAAATAATACAAAAAAAAATTTAATTACTTTTGTAATTTTTTATTGAACTATTTAATAACGGCAAGTGATATATAAAATGTATGCCAAAATATCTAACTTTTGAATATATTTAAAATATTTTTCGAATATATTTTTTGAATTGATATTTTGTATATAATCAATATATTTAGTTAAGAAACAGCCAAAATATATTTCAAGTATATATTAAATATATATAAAAATATATATAATTTATAAATAAATTGCCATAATATGGCATATAGTTAGAATATAAGATTATATTTTATATTTTTTTTCAAAAGTAGTTATTCTTGAACGAAAAAAATATGTTTTGAAATATATCCAAAAATATATGTGAAATACATAAAATATATTTTCAGCGAAAAGTTATATATTTAATATATATTTACATATATTTGTAAAAAAAATATATATAAAAATATACAAATATATTTGATATATTGATTTATAAAATATATATATAATATCAATCAATATATCAATGTGATATATTGATATATAAAAATATATAAATATATTTGAAAATATATTTTAAATATATATTAAATGTATTTTAAATATATATTAAATGTATTTTAAATATATATTAAATGTATAACTTTGTTTCAAAAATATAAGTGCACATATTCACCTTCATGTTTGCACATATTTCAAAACATATTTTCTTTCGTTAAGACAGAATAAAAGAAGCAATTTAATTAAGAAACAACAGGCACTTCCACTTTCCAAAATGATAAAGTAATTCATCGTGCAAAAGGACGAAATAATCATAATCGATAAATGTTCTATCCAGCCGAACATTATCAAATCAGCAATGTCTCGTTGCATGGTGCAATCGCGTTAAGCGTCAAACATAAATAACGCTTAATCGTTATCGATTTTTTTGTTCGTTTGAGCATGCGGCCGCAGAACTGGTTCTATTCGTTTTTGCACGAACCTTGAGGATCGGCGTGACCAAAAAGTTGTTCCGCGCTTTGCGGAACCAGTCCTGAATCCGCTACATCGTCAGTCCGGTTGTTCACTGTCTCGACAGCCGAAGATGTTGTTGCACACGCGACCACGATCGCGCCAAGACATACAAGGTAACAGACGTTTCGTTTCATCGTCGATTGTTCACTGTTTCAGCGAGCCAATTCTGCCGATCATCGAAACTGAGAAGGAGAAAAGACGGAAAGACTTTTCTTGAAAAGAAAAAAATTGGAAAAAAAAGTGAGCTAGATTTGCTGGTTTCCACTTTGCAATTGCCACTTAACTTCGCCGCGTTGTTCTCACTTGGCTCATCCTGCTACGATTGTACACGCGACTCTTTCGGCTGACGGATTTCAACTTGAAGTATTATAAGAGATACGTGTTGGCCGCATCTTCGAATAGAAATATTCGAGATAGTCTGCGCATTTCGGGCCGCGCAGGTCGTCGTTCGTATGCTGTTAAGGCCCATTCTACTGTCCCGGATATTTTTCGATTGTACAAACAAAGCCGCGCAAATCAATGAGCTTTCGCTCTTGAACGAACAGATATATCGTTGATATAATAACACACATTCCGATAGACTTTCACCAGATTTAGTTGGTAATCGCTCGAACGGTCATTGAATTTAATTAGGAAAGTTTTTTTTTTTCTTTTCTTTTTTTTTTTTTTTTTTTTTTGTT